>CM055119.1:186707405-186719905 GCA_029206835.1 Rana muscosa | reverse complement strand
GGGGGTGTGTTTGCTTCGCCACCCCCCCCCCCCCCAAAACAAAAATGGAGCACCAGCCGCCACTGGCTCTTAGGCAGAGGATTTATTTCTAAGACTGGATTCACACCCAAGCATTCTTTCCCAATGCCTGCAACAAGCTGGATGGTGTAAGGACACAGCTGTCATGGTGTCACATGTAGTGCCATTTGGGGATGTGGCTTTTCTCTATTTAAGGGTAATATATATTTCAAATGAGCCCTGAAAGCAGGGTGCATGGCGTCATATACTGGGCACTAGAGTACAAGGCAGGAAGGCAATGGCAGCATAGCCACTTGGCATGGATATTCTCCAGCTTGGGAGTTTTGCTTTTTTTTGTTTTTCAGAAATAAGTTTCATTCTTTTGTGGGACTGCACTGTAAATGCCCTTTAGGCCCCATTGACTCAATGTCAGGCGTTGCATTTATACGCATTGTCTACACGCATAGGACAGCTTATTCATTTAAATGGGCTGCCCTATCCCTGGCAAAGTGGCTCATGCATCTTGTTTGAGTCAAAATTGAATCAGCTAAATATATTCTAGGTACAAACAGTATGCAAAGTCTTGCAGTTTGTTTTCTTAAAAAAAAAAACTCCACATCCAACCCAGAATAGAAAAGCCTGTCCCCTGCCAGCATGCTGCAGAGAACCCTTGCACTTGTGGAGGAAGTAGAGCCTCTTTGCAGAGGTCTGTCCCGCTCCCTGCGGAGTCAGAACTAGCCTCTCCAATCAGCAGGAAGCATGAGCTTTGCTGATTGCAGAATTATAGATCTGACTCTGAGGCGTCAGACCTCTGCAGAGACACCTCTGCTTCCCCACAAAGAGAAAATTGCCCTTCTCTGCAGCTGCTGGCAGGGGACAGGTTTTTATGTCAGGTTGTGGCTTCTTGAGGAAGAAAACTGTAGGACTTTTACCGACCGCCCAATGCATAAGTGTGGCAGCAAGGCAGGCCTTAAGATCTTTGTGCCACACCTATACACTCCTGGTGCATGGTTGCCATGTGGTGAGAGCGCACTGATTGAGCTTTCATTGACAGCTCCCGGTCACTGTGAACAATTGGGAGCCAGGGGAAGGGACGCCCGTTTACATGACCCCTGTGACAGCCAATAACAGTTGTCAAGTGATCAGGAACTCCACCTCCTGTAGCTCAGAACCCCAAAAAGGACCTACAGGAGGTGTCGGCAAGGGGTAAATATGTTTTATTTTGATGCATGTGGATTGTTATTTAGCCAGTTTAAATTAAAGATTCAATGGGACTTTAATGTATTGAGCGTCGTGGTGTGATGGCGCCCTAGGCCGCTTGCCCGAGGGGGAATCGAAATCACCACAAACCTGCCCAACATACAAAATATTGGGTTTCAAAAGCCTGTGCTAGATAAAGAGTCCAAACAGGTAGTCGTGTACATGGTGCATTGTCTTAAAGGATCACATTTTCCAAGGGGGAGGAATGCTTTAACCAGACTTTGCTGATTGTAAACCTATAGGGAGTCCGGGGGGGGGGGGTGTTGGCTATATGGAACCTGCCTAAATAAATCATTTTACGAGCAGAAGTGAGGTGTCTGGGGAATGTGCGGTGTGGTCGTTTTCCTCTCCATATTTCCTGCTCTGCACAACAACATCCTGTCACCCAAATCGGAGTGGAAACACTTTCCTATAGGATACAGGAAATGTGCCTCGTCTGTCAATTCTATGTGTCATTGCAAAGTGAACACCAGTGCACGTGCATCCATTGGGGGGGGGGGGGACAAAGCAAAAAAAATAAAAAATATATTTCTCAAGGATACCGATTCTAATTCAATGAGCTAATCCAAAGCCAAAGTGTTTCCCTGTAGTACCACAAACCTGGCAGGTGAGGCAGTATTGAGCTGGCAGCTTGCAATGATTTCACTAAACTTCATGTGCACGTTCCTCAGGCGTTAAGGCAGTGATTTCCTCCAATCCGAGCAAACAATAGCGCTTGCCAAGAATTTTTATTCGGGACATTCTTTTGCTTGTGGAATGTTTAACCCCGTGGCTGCCAGAGGGGGTACAAGGCACTGCTTTGACAGCCAAAGCGCTAGCGGACTCTGATTCAAACGCAAAGTAGAGTGGCAGTAGAGATCCGAAGGCAGCACATTTTTTTTTTTTACTTTGTGATTTAAAAAAATTAAATAAAATTAGGGAGGGCAGTGAAAAAAAAAAAAAAAAAAAAAAGATTTTCCACAACCGTTTGGATAAGAATGGATAAATATCCCAAAAATGTGGAAGCATGCCGAACTAGCCAACTGGCAACTACAGGGTGGGAACACAAAGGGGGAGGGGGTCAGACAAAGGAAGAATGGGTAAGCTAAAAACATAATGGGAGATGGGTACTGTGCATGCTGCGTGTCGGCCGTGGCGAACGGAAATCGTCTGTCCAATCTATACTACACAGCGGGGCGAACCGTTACACAGCGCTGACAATATCTTGTGGAGGCGTGAAAGCCAAAAGGGGAGGCTACAGTTCTTGGTTTCCCAGTTCCAGATTTTGAATTTTTACAACGCCCTTGCGGGTTGGCGAGAGTTTTCAGGAGGAAAAAAAAAAAAAAGGAAACGCAATGCCACCCTTCGAAATAACGCAAGTTCATATTTTCTTGGGCCTGCGGCCAACTTGGTAGTAGAAGTAGATGCTGACGAGGACGAAGAAGAGGCAACAGCTGAGGAGAATGGCAGCAGCCATGGTGGCAGAGCCACTTTCGATCATCGTCACTGTAGTAACTGCAGAAGGGAGAAAAAGAGAACACTGTGAGGTGACAGGTTTTAGGGGCATCTTCATGCAGAGCAGAATATTCTCTCAGGGTTGAGAAAAAAAAAAAAAAACAGCATTCCTTAAAAGGCCTTCTATCAGAGGCCCATCTTGAGGTCCCAACCCTACAATGGCTGTGAGAGACACAATCCATTTTTCTATATATTTTTATAACATATTATCCACTGGAGGTTGCAGGACAAAAACTGCCGAATCATGCACCCTCTGGTGCAGCCATTCTCAAACAGGGTTCCTTGGGCTGTGGCCCATTGACCTCCTACTTGATGGTGCCTGCAAAGTTCCAGGATCAACGCCACTTGGCAAAACCAGCAACATGAAGACCATGATCTTTTTATCTGTAGGGGTGGCATACTAATCACCACGGTAAAAGGTGGGCATTCTTCCTACTTACCAATAACATAGGGGTCATTCTTCCCACTGACCACCAATGCAAGGGTCATTCTTCCCAATGCAAGGGTCATTCTTCCCACTGACCACCACAATAAGGAGCAATCTTGTCACTAACCACTACTGTAAAGGACATTTTTCACTGACCACCAATAAATGGGGTTTAGTAAGGGTTCCTCAAGGCCCGAAAATGACTTCAAGGGTTCCTCTGGGGGTAACAAGTTTGAGAAACCTTGCTTTAGTGGATTACAAATAAAAACAAATGAAGAAGTCACACAGGCCAACTTCAAACATGTCAGCTATTGTATCTCAATAAATGTTCTAAGAGCTGACAGCACATGGTATCTGCTATTATTTCATTAGCTATACAAGTCTGTCCCATGCATCCCTCTGATCTTAAATTTCCAGGTTAAAGTGGATATGAACTCAAAAAGTGAGATTTGTGAAATTGCTGTTATGAGGAACAGCTAGAAATGTTAATGATTATGGTATCACTGTGGTTGTATGTCCAGCAAAGTAGCCTGACCTAAACCCCATAGAGAATCTGTGGGGTATTGTCAAGAGGAAGATGAAAGACACCAGACCCAACAATGCAGAAGGCCGCTATCAAAGCAACCTGGGCTTCCATAACACCTCAGCAGTGCCACAGGCTGATCGCCTCCATGCCATGCAGTAATTCATACAAAAAGGAGCCCCGACCAAGTATTGAGTGCATACTATACTTACTGTACATGGACATACTTTTCAGTAAGCCAACATTTCTGTATTAAAAATCCCTTTTTTTTATTATTGGTCTTGTGTAATATTCTAATTTTCTGAGATACAGAATTTTGGGTTTTCACTAGCTGCAAGCCATAATCATCAAAAAAAAGAAAAGAAGAAATGCTTGAAATATACAGTTGTGCTCATAAGTTTACATACCCTGGCAGGGTACGTTTCTTTCACCCATGGTTAGTCTTTGACTGAAGCCATTTATTATCAATCAACATGACAATAGAAACTACCCAAATGACCCTGATCAAAAATGTACATACCCCAGTTCTTAATACCGTGTATTTAACATCAATGACAGATTGAAGTCTTTTGTGGTATTTGTGGATGAGGCTCTTTATCTTCTCAGATGGTAAAGCTGCCCATTCCTCTTGGCAAAAAGCCTCCAGTTCCTGGAATTTCTTGGGCTGTCTCGCATGAACGGCACGTTTGAGATCTCCCCAGAGGGGCTCAATGATATTGAGGTCAGGAGACTGAGGTGGCCACTCCAGAACCTTCACTTTATTCTGCTGTAGCCAATGACAGGTCCACTTGGCCTTGTGTTTTGGATCATTGTCATGTTGAAATGTCCAAGTACGTCCCATGCGCAGCTTCCTGGCTGATGAATACAAATGTTCCTCCAGTATTTTTTGATAACATACTGCATTCATCTTGCCATCAATTTTGACCAAATTTCCTGTGCCTTTGTAGCTCACACATCCCCAAATCATCAGCGATCCACCTCCGTGTTTCACAGTAGGGATGGTGGACTTTTCATCATACGCCTTGTTGACTCTCCAAATGTATCCTTTAGGGTTGTGGCCAAAAAGCTAAATTTTGGTCTCATCACTCCAATTGACTTTGTGGCAGAAGGTTTGAGTCTTGTCTCTGTGCTGTTTGGCGTATTGTAAGCGGATACTTTGTGACATTTGTGTAGTAATGGCTTTCTTCTGGTGACTCGACCATGCAACCCATCTTTCTTCAAGTGCCTCCTTATTGTGCATCTTGAAACAGCCACACCACATGTTTTCAGGGAGTCCTGTATTTCACCTGAAGTTATTTGTGGGTTTTTCTTTGCACCCCGACCAATTTTCCTGGCTGTTGTGGCTGAAATTCTAGTTGGTCTACCTGATTGTGGTTTGATTACAACAGAACCCCTCATTTTCCACTTCTTGATTAGAGTTTGAACACTGCTGATTGGCATTCTCAAGTCCTTGGATATCTTTTTATATCCCTTTCCTGTTTTATAAAAGTTCAACAACCTTTTCCCGCTGATCCTTTGACAATTCTTTTGCTTTCCCCATGACTCAGAATCCAGAAACGTCAGTGCAGAACTGGATGAAAGATGCAAGGGTCTGTCAGGAGTCCAGAAACTCATTGACCTTTTATACACACTAATTACAAGCAAACAGATCACAGGTGAGGATGGTTACCTTTAATAGACATTCAACTCCCTTTGTGTCAACTTGTGTGCATGTTATCAGGCCAAAATCACCAGGGTATGTAAACTTTTGATCAGGGTCATTTGGGTAGTTTCTGTTGCCATTATGATTTAAAAAGAGTAAACACAGTTGATTGATAATAAATGGCTTCAGCCAAACACTAACCATGAGTAAAAGAAAAAAGTTTGTGTTATTCATATTCTCTGAAAAATGGCCAAGAAATCATAAATTCTGCCAGGGTATGTAAACTTATGAGCACAACTGTATCTCTAAGTGTGTAACGCATCTATATAAAATATAGGAGTTTCACTTTTTGAATTGAATTACTGAAATAAATTACCTTTTTGATGATGATATTCTAATTGTATGTTAAGGGATTACAACCACCTACATTTTGGGATTTACAACATGGAAAAAAAAAAAAAAAAAAAAATCGGGTAGAATTTATTTTCAGCGGGTAAGGAACTCACCAATAAGCTGTATGCTGAGATAACAAGCTTCTGTGAGCAGCGTCCACCGAATGATCACCTTCTCTGATGTGTACATGGAATTCCATAAAATTAATGAGATGCCTGAAAAGCAACATTAAGATTTTATTAGATAATTACTTTCTAAACACCAAAAAAAAAAAAACAAGAAAAAAAGAAAAAAAAAAAAACGCTCATTAAAAAGTCACGAGAGGGCAGCAATGAGGGGGGTGTGACAAACTATATCCACCAATCAAAGATCAACTGTACACCAACGTGAATGGAGCTGCGCATGCACAGGCCACAGAAGACCGTGAGCAGGCAGATAGTTTTTTTTATTTTTTATTACAGAGGAGACATTGCAAAATAATTGGCACGTTCCAATTGGCCACTGAGGCAGCTCATCACAATGAAGAGCCAATAGGAATGTGTGGAGGCGGGAGCTGGCAGCTTTGCCAGTTGGGAGATAGAGCAAAAGCGGGCAACACTCACTGAACAAGGCCCCTCCATAGAGACGGGTGGAAGTTTTGCTGCTCACTGGGCCTTTGTCAAAGACGGCTTCATACATCTGGTCTGGAAGGGCGAGAGCCTGCAAAGAAAGCCAATCATGAAGACACACATCATATAAAAAAGGAGCTCATGTTAAGTATATGTATGCCAAGTAATCTGCAAGTTTAACACTTCCAGCTACACACACACACACACACACACACACCCTTAAAAGAGATCACAATACTCTGACAAAGCCTTCATCTTCTTTTCTCAATAGGACAGAGACAATTTTTGTTCAGACATCATCCAGGGTCACCATCTACTTCCTGTACTGAGATATTGGCTCAAAGAGCTGTGTAACTTCTAATGCCTATGTAGTTCTTCTTAGCGGTGTTCACAAATGTCCGACACAGACCAGCCCCTGCAGCGGCCTCACACCTTGTGACTTGCTAAAAAGTTACAATGTTGCAGTCTAATAGTGATCAGAGGGACAAGAAGGAAGCCACAGATTGGAGTTTAAAAAGTGGTTGTAAACCCTTACGTATACCTGGTGAACTGACTAGCCTCAGAAAATACACAGGCTAAACAAATCCTCCTATACAAGTTGTACCCGTTTATGTGTTGCGGTCTCTACGCTACAACCCCATAAACCAGGGGTCTCCAAACTGCGACCTGGGGGCCAGATGCGGCCCTTTGCTTGCTTTTATCCGGCCCTTGGGGCACCATTTCATACACTGGCACCAACAATGAGGCACCAGTGACGGGGCACTATTTAATTCACTGACAAAAGGGGCAGTTCCTCCCACTGGCACCAACAATGAGGCCCACTGGCACCAACAATGAGGCCCACTGGCACCAGTGGCGGGGCGCTACTTCTCCCGCTGGCACCAGTGACGAGGTGCTATTCCTCCTGCTGGCACCAGTGACGGGGCGCTACTCCTCCCGCTGGCACCAGTGACGGGGCGCCATTTAATGCACTAACAAAAGGGCCACAGTTCCTCCCATTGACACCAACAAGGCCGACTGGCACCAGTGACAGGGCACTACTTACCCCACTGGCACCAGTGACGGGGCGCTACTCCTCCCGCTGGCACCAGTGACGGGGCGCTACTCCTCCCGCTGGCACCAGTGACGGGGCGCTACTCCTCCCGCTGGCACCAGTGACGGGGCGCTACTCCTCCCGCTGGCACCAGTGACGGGGCGCTACTCCTCCCGCTGGCACCAGTGACGGGGCGCAATTTAATGCACTAACAAAAGGGGCACAGTTCCTCCCAATGACACGAACAAGGCCAACTGGCACCAGTGATGGGGCACTACTCATCCTGCTCGCACCAGTGACGGGACGCTATTTAACTCACTGACACCAACAATGAGGCCCGCTGGCACCAGAGATAGAGCGCTACTCCTCCCGCTGGCACCACCGATAGAGCCGTGGCTTTTTTTCTCAAATAATAGGTGCAGGAACTCAACCATGCCCTGCGCACACCACGGGCACTGACACCAACAATGGAACCAGCGACAGGGCGCTACTCCTCCCGCAGGCACCAGCGACCAGAAATCACACTTAGTACTTTGGATAGAGGAAAGTACACACTATACAGCCGTAGCCAAAAGTTTTGAGAATGACACAAATATTAATTTTCACAAAGTCTGCTGCTTCAGTGTTTTTAGATCTTTTTGTCAGATGTCACTCTGGTATACTGAAGTGTAATTACAAGCATTCCATGAGTGTCAAAGGCTTTTATTGACAATTACATGAAGTTTATGCAAAGAGTCAATATTTGCTGTGTTGACCGTTCTTTTTTAAGACCTTTGCAATTCCCCCCGGCATGCTGTCCATCAACTTCTGGGCCACATCCTGACCGATGGCCGCCCATTCTTACATAATCAATGCTTGGAGTTTGTCAGAATTTGTGGGGTTTTTGTTCATCCTCCTCTTGAGAATTGACCACAAGTTCTCAATGGGATTAAGGTCTGGGGAGCTTCCTGGCCATGGACCCAAAATTTCCATGTTTTGTTCCCCAAACCACTTAGTTATCACTTTTGCCTTATGGCAAGGTGCTCCGTCGTGCTGGAAAAGTCATTGTTCCTCACTAAACTGTTCTTGGATGGTTGGGAGAAGTTGCTCTTGGAGGATGTTTTTGTACCATTCTTTATTCATGGCTGTGTTCTTAGGCAGAATTGTGAGTGAGCCCCTAACTCCCTTGGCTGAGAAGCCCCCCCACACATGAATGGTCTCAGGATGCTTTACTGTTGGCATGACACAGGAATGTTGGTAGCGCTCACCTTTCCTTCTCTGGACAAGATTTTTTCGGATGCCCCAAACAATCGGAAAGGGGACTCAGATAAAATGACTTTCCCCCCAGTCCTCAGCAGTCCAATCACTGTACCTTTTGCAGAATATCAGCCTGTCCCTGATGATTTTCCTGGAGAGAAGTGACTTCATTGCTTCCCTTCTTGACACCAGGCCATCCTCCAAAAGTCTTCTCCTCCCTGTGTGTGCCGATGTCCTCACACCTGCCTGCTGCCATTCCTGTGCAAGCTCTGCACTGGCGGTGCCCGAATCCCGCAGCTCAATCGAATGTAGGAGACGGTCCTGGCGCTTGCTGGACTTTCTTGGGCGCCCTGAAGGCTTCTTCACAAATGCAATTGAAAAGGTGTTTTTTTTTGGAATGAAGTTAATTTCATTAATTTTCATGGCAAAGAGTGACATTGAAATGAATTGCAATTCATCTGATCGCTCTTCATAACATTCTGGAGGATATGCAAATTGCCATCATAAAAACTAAGGTAGCAGACTTTGTGAAAATTTAAAATTTGTGTCATTCTCAAAACTTTTGACCACAGTTGTAGAAGGATATGCTTTGTTCATTTCAGACGTTTACAAAAAGGTTTATAAACCACTTTAAAGATAGCATTTTAAAAAAGAGTTTATGGGTGCTCAAATGACCGCTGATCACGCAGTTCTGTCTTCTTGGTACAGAGATCATTGACTGTCATTTACCGCTCTCTCCTTCCAGTGCTCCACCAGGCAGGAGAGGGGGTGGGCGCAGCTGGCTTTGGCTCTCAGCTGGGCGCTGACTGCCAGCCAGGCATCTGTGTGGATTCCTAAATTATTATATGTGATGTCAGCTGACTGCAGTCTATAGCCCGCTGTTGACCGATTGTGGGTCACAGGAGAGCAAAAGTAAGAGTAAACACCTTAAGACAGGGCTTGACCAATTTGCTTGGAATCTAGGAGCCAGCTAAAAAAGTTAGAAGCCAGGAATGCGCCCCGTCCCGCCAAGCTCGCGTGCAGAAGCCAACCCATACGCGAGTAGCGCCCGCATATGAAAGTGGTGTTCAAACCACACATGTGAAGTATCGCCGCGATTGGTAGAGCGAGAGCAATAGATCTAGCCCTAGACCTCCTCTGTAACTCAAAACATGCAACCTGTAGAATGTTTTAAACGTCGCCTATGGAGATTTTAAAGTGTAAAAGTTTGTCGCCATTCCACGAGCGGACGCAATTTTGAAGCGTGACATGTTGGGTATCAATTTTTTCGGCATAACAATATCTTTCACAATATAAAAAAAATTGGGCTAACTTTACTGTTTTTTTTTTTATTAAAAAATAAGACCAAAGTGTATTTTTTCCCAAAAAAGTGCGCTTGCAAGACCGCTGCGCAAGTACGGTGTGACAGAAAGTATTGCAACGACCGCCATTTTATCCTCTAGGGTGTTGGAATAAAAAATTTAAATGTTTGGGGGTTCTAAGTAAAAGGTAAGGAGATGGACGGGCAGTGAAAACAGGCAGGGGAAGCTCCGTTAGCATTGCTGGTCGTCTTGTCATACCAACGGCCACCACAAGAGGGTGCCAGATTCCAGAAGAAAGCATAGGACCGCAGAAGGCCGCAAAGCTGCGGCCTCAATTACTGGCCCAACGCGATCACACCGAGGGGGGGGGGATGCGCACGGAGACAGGATACCCCAGCTGTGCCGCCCCAGGTCGCCAATTCTAGTGGCAAATGCGACCTGGCGCCCGGGGTTTGTCGTGCCCTGCCTTAAGAACATTCAATCAGAACACCAGAGGAACATTCAACCCCAAGGGAAAATCCCACAGAACATTCAATAAGAAGAGATCAGAAGTCCACTTAAGCCTCAGCCTATAACATTTTTTTACTTTTTTTTTTTCTTAACTTTCCCTCTTCCCAAACTCATCATACGTCCCATGGGGAAGTGTTCACCTTCTCTTCTAAAGCTCTACATAATCTATTTCACGCCAGGAGGCACACAAGAACCACTTGACATGTTCTGTTGACTAGTGGAAGAAGTGGCTTGACTGCCCCTTATCAAAAGGATTTAGCTGGAAAGCTATGATTACACTCTCACAAATTGCTTCACTGTAACGCTTTTACCATCTAAAAAGCAATAAAAAAAAAAAACTAGGCGATAAAAACTGCTGTTGTCCTTTGAAACCGTTTAACCACTTGACCACTGGGCACTTAAACCCCCTTAATAACCAGACCAATTTTCAGCTTTCGGTGCTCTCACATTTTGAATGACAATTACTCAGTCATACAACACTGTACCCATATGAAATTTTTGTCCTTTTTTTCACACAAATAGAGCTTTCTTTTGGTGGTATTTAATCACTGTTGGGTTTTTTATTTTTTGCGCTATAAGAGAAAAAAGACTGAAAATTTTGTAAAAAAATGATTTTTTTTTCGTTTCTGTTATAAAATTTTGCAAATTACTATTTTTTCTTCATAAATTTTGGCCAAAATTTATACAGCTACATATCTTTGGTAAAAATAAGTACAAATTGGTGTATATTATTTGGTCTTTGTGAAAGTTATAGAGTCCACAAGCTATGGTGCCAATATCTGAAAATTGATCACACCTGAAGTACTGACGGCCTATCTCAATTCTTGAGACCCTAACATGCCAGAAAAGTACAAATACCCCCCAAATGACCCCTTTTTGGAAAGAAGACATTCCAAGGTATTCAGAAAGAGGCATTGTGAGTTTTTTGAAGTTGTCATTTTTTCCCACAATTCTTTGCAAAATCAAGATTTTTTTTTTCTCTTTTTTTTTTTTCACAAAATTGTCATATTAGTAGGTTATTTCTCACACACAGCATATGCATTCCACAAATTACACCCCAAAACACATTCTGCTATTACTCCCGAGTATGGCGATACCACATGTGTGAGACTTTTACACAGCGTGGCCACATACAGAGGCCCGACATGCAGGGAGCACCTTCAGGCGTTCTGGAGCACCAAGGCCAATTCTGACATTTCTCTCCTACATGTAAAAATCATCATTTATTTGCTAGAAAATTACATAGAACCCCAAAACATTATATATGTTTTTTTAGCAAAGACCTTAGAGAATATAATGGTGGTTGTAGCAACTTTTTATCTCGCACGATATTTGCGCAGCAATTTTTTTAACGCGTTTTTTACGGAAAAAAAATGTTTTGTGCTTAAAAAAAAAAAAAAACAGTAAAGTTAGCCCAATGTTTTTGCATAATGTGAAAGATGAAGTTACGCCGAGTAAATAGATACCTAACATGTCGCCCTTAAAAATTGCACACACTCGTGGAATGGCGCCAAACTTCGCTACTTAAAAAATCCCCATAGGCGACGCTTTAAATATTTTTACTGGTTACATGTTTTGAGTTACAGAGGAGGTCTAGGGCCAAAATGATTGCTCTCGCTCTAACGTTCGCAGAGATACCTCACATGTGTGGTTTGAAAACCGTTTTCATATGTGGGCGGGACTTACGTATGCGTTCGCTTCTGTATGCGAGCTCACGGGGACAGGGGCGCTTTAAAAAAAAAAAAATATTTTATTCTTCATTTTACTTTATTTATTTTAGTTTGACATGTTTTTCCGCCCTAAACATTTTTTTGATCACTTTTATACCTATTACAAGGAACGTAAACATCCCTTGTAATAGGAATATGGCATGACAGGTCCTCTTTACAGTGAGATATGGGGGGGGGGGGGGGTGTCAATAAGACCCCACATCTCACCTCTAGGCTGGGAAGCCTGAAAAAAATACAAAAAAAAAAAACAACAATCCTGGCTTTGATCGTAGCGGTGAGTCGGTAGAAGCACCGGAGGGCGGCGGGGGACACATCCCCTCTCGCCTCCCGTAAGAATGATCAAGCG
>CM055119.1:186652405-186702405 GCA_029206835.1 Rana muscosa | reverse complement strand
GGGTGATCAGATTACACAGACTGCAGGGGGGGGTGATCAGATTACACAGACTGCAGGGGGGGTGATCAGATTACAAAGACTGCAGGGGGGGTGATCAGATTACACAGACTGCAGGGGGGGGGAATCAGATTACACAGACTGCAGGGGGGGGGAATCAGATTACACAGACTGCAGGGGGGGGGAATCAGATTACACAGACTGCAGGGGGGGGGAATCAGATTACACAGACTGCAGGGGGGGGGAATCAGATTACACAGACTGCAGGGGGGGGGAATCAGATTACACAGACTGCAGGGGGGGGGGAATCAGATTACACAGACTGCAGGGGGGGGGAATCAGATTACACAGACTGCAGGGGGGGGGGAATCAGATTACACAGACTGCAGGGGGGGGGGGAATCAGATTACACAGACTGCAGGGGGGGGGAATCAGATTACACAGACTGCAGGGGGGAATCAGATTACACAGACTGCAGGGGGGAATCAGATTACACAGACTGCAGGGGGGAATCAGATTACACAGACTGCAGGGGGGAATCAGATTACACAGACTGCAGGGGGGAATCAGATTACACAGACTGCAGGGGGGAATCAGATTACACAGACTGCAGGGGGGAATCAGATTACACAGACTGCAGGGGGGAATCAGATTACACAGACTGCAGGGGGGAATCAGATTACACAGACTGCAGGGGGGAATCAGATTACACAGACTGCAGGGGGGAATCAGATTACACAGACTGCAGGGGGGAATCAGATTACACAGACTGCAGGGGGGGAATCAGATTACACAGACTGCAGGGGGGGAATCAGATTACACAGACTGCAGGGGGGGGAATCAGATTACACAGACTGCAGGGGGGGAATCAGATTACACAGACTGCAGGGGGGGAATCAGATTACACAGACTGCAGGGGGGGAATCAGATTACACAGACTGCAGGGGGGGAATCAGATTACACAGACTGCAGGGGGGGAATCAGATTACACAGACTGCAGGGGGGGAATCAGATTACACAGACTGCAGGGGGGGAATCAGATTACACAGACTGCAGGGGGGGAATCAGATTACACAGACTGCAGGGGGGGAATCAGATTACACAGACTGCAGGGGGGAATCAGATTACACAGACTGCAGGGGGGGAATCAGATTACACAGACTGCAGGGGGGGAATCAGATTACACAGACTGCAGGGGGATTCAGATTACACAGACTGCAGGGGGGAATCAGATTACACAGACTGCAGGGGGGAATCAGATTACACAGACTGCAGGGGGGAATCAGATTACACAGACTGCAGGGGGGAATCAGATTACACAGACTGCAGGGGGGAATCAGATTACACAGACTGCAGGGGGGAATCAGATTACACAGACTGCAGGGGGGAATCAGATTACACAGACTGCAGGGGGGAATCAGATTACACAGACTGCAGGGGGGAATCAGATTACACAGACTGCAGGGGGGAATCAGATTACACAGACTGCAGGGGGGGAATCAGATTACACAGACTGCAGGGGGGGAATCAGATTACACAGACTGCAGGGGGGAATCAGATTACACAGACTGCAGGGGGGAATCAGATTACACAGACTGCAGGGGGGAATCAGATTACACAGACTGCAGGGGGGAATCAGATTACACAGACTGCAGGGGGGAATCAGATTACACAGACTGCAGGGGGGAATCAGATTACACAGACTGCAGGGGGGAATCAGATTACACAGACTGCAGGGGGGAATCAGATTACACAGACTGCAGGGGGGAATCAGATTACACAGACTGCAGGGGGGAATCAGATTACACAGACTGCAGGCGGGAATCAGATTACACAGACTGCAGGGGGGAATCAGATTACACAGACTGCAGGGGGGGGGATCAGATTACACAAACACACAAAGATTACACTAAAATCCTCCCCAACAAGCCAGAAAATCCCCCAGCGCCACAACCAGCACCTCTGACCACCAAAAGGAATACAGCGTGTATAAGTACCTGAATCTGTCTGTATGTTGGATTCCTGCAATCCTCCAACAGACCAGTAGAGGGAGCGTCAGCACCAAGAGCCAGAGAGGCACTACACTGCCAAATAGTCTGCTGGTAGGAGGAATGAGCAGAGTGACGACCTCATTAGGCCCAACCCAGCCCTACTAGCAAGCTGGGGGCGTGTCGGCCACTAAACCGTTTGATATGTAGAGCTGGTCACTGGCCAGACCCTGCAGGCAGGTAGAACTGCTTGGATCGCAAGAGTGAGCGAGCAGAATTACAAAGACTTTTGTAGATGTGGCCGCTTAGCGGTTTGCAGAATTCAAACAAAATCAAATTGAGCTAATGAGAAGACGACGCATTAGTGAGTGAGTGGAGGAGGAGCGTCTGGATATAATCAGAGATAGATTGCACTCAGCCGTGGAGAGAATTGATTTGGTAATGTCATTACTGATGGAAGAATTCACAATTAATCATCTCATTTATCTGCTGGAGAATATATTAAAGGAAGCAATCATGAAAAACACCGGCGCTGTCAGGCTGCATTCACACCTGAGCGTTTTGGAGCTTGAAGCTCCAAAACGCTGGAGGGAGGGAAAAAATAAAAATAATAATAATAATAATAATAATAATAATAATAATAATAATAATAATAATTCTCTATGGAGATGGTTCACAACTCCACTACAAGTTCTGGAGATTTTTTTTTGTGCTGCGTTTTTGCACGATTTTCTGCTCAAATGGAAAAAAAAAAAAATAGTAATACATGAATAAATGTAAAATAAATACACAAATAACAAAAATCATCATAAATATGTAAAATGAATATGCAATAATACATTAATAAATAATAATTAACCTCTAACCTGATAAAATATTAAATACATTATTAATAATAAAAACAATAAACACCCAGACTCCAACAAAAAAATACATCATTAATAATACATTTTGTGTTAGGGTTTTTAAGGGGTAAGGGTTAAAGTTAACGGTTATTTATTTATTGTTAAATAGTATTAATTTTTTTTAATGATTTTTATTTGTGAATTTATTTTCCATTTATTCATTATTATTCGTATAATAAATAAAAAATATATAAAACAATAATAAATAACCCCAACTCCTAATCTTAACCCTAAACTAAAATGAACTTGAAATCGTGCATAAAAAAAAAAAAAAAAAAAAAAAAAACACGCAAAAAAATGCTTGAAAAGCGCTCAAAAGTTGTTATGCTCAGGTGTGAATGCAGCCTCAATGCCAATCTCCTTCCAGAGATACCAAGCAGCTGGCTGTCATGCCGATCAAATGGCTTCCACACGTTCTTGCAAGACTGTTCTAATTCCATTTTATTCTATTTTTTTGATTCTATTCCTTTATTTTCTAATTTATATTTTATTCTATTATCTTACTTTCTATTCTGTTTTATTCTTTTCTATTTTGTCATGTTCTTTTATTTTCAACTCCATTCCTTTATTTTCTACTCTATTTTATTCTATTCTGGTTTTTGAATTCGACTTGGTTTAATTAAATTTGACTCAAAATTTCTGGCGAAATTTCATTTCATTCATTTAAATGCGTTACTACTGTAATTCAGAAATTCGGATAAATCCGAACAAAAGAATTAGTCAGAATTTTGAGTCAGAATGAAAGGAGCCGCACATGTCTACCTGCAATAAATAAATGCATCAGGAATGTAATCAGCCAGCTCAAAACGAACAACTTAATTTGGTACTTAAGTCATCTTTGATGTAAATGTTACATATTTTCCGTACCCTTGTTACTTGATTGTATTTTACATACAGATGTTCAGAGTCTCCCTCTAGTGGCCATCTGCATATCACTGCAATCAATGTAGCCTCCCGAATCAGCAGCTGCAGAGATAAAATCTCAGCCACACAGCATGCACTGCATTCAGTCAGACCTGATTGTATACATGATGAGAATATCGGACGAATGATCGTCCTTTATTTTTTATTTTTTTTGGGGGGGGGGGGGGGGGGGGGTGGGGGTTTGCATGCTAAATGAAAAAGGTTACAAGTTACGAAAATTCTCCTACGTTGGAAGTGAAGTATTGTAATGTATTCTTTCGTTTATGAGCATGTGCCATTTTTGGCCACTTGATTTTATTTTCCGTCGAATACTGTACTGATTAAAACGAAAATCATTTGTTCTGGTATCCTAACCACATACGGACCGCCCGCCACAATTTTAAGAGGAATACAGTTATGGCAGCAGCTAGCTACCATAACCCCGGTATCCTCTTCTTCAGCGGGCGACTCTCTTTCAGATAAAAATAGTGGTCTCTGCGGCAGACACACCGCAAGATCACTTTTATTGGCTTACCGGAGCCGTCGGCAGCGGCGGAGGCAATCGGGTCCTTCCATTGCGCTCTCTCTCTCTCTCTCTCTCTCTCTCTCTCTCTCTCTCTCTCTCTCTCTCTCTCTCTCTCTCTCTCTCTCTCTCTCTCTCTCTCTCTCTCTCTATTACAAGGGACATTTACATTCCTTCTAATAGAAATAAAAGTGACCCAAAAATCTTTTTTCTTTTAAAAACAGTGTAAAAATTAGGTAAAATAAATAAGGAAAAAAATAAAAAAAATTTTAAAGCGCCCCCGTCCCCGACGAGCTCGCACGCAGAAGCGAACGCAAGTCGCGGCCCGCATATAAAAAACTGTTTTAACCACACATGAGGAATCGCCGCAATTGTTAGAGCGAGAGCAATAATTCTAGCCCTAGACCTTCTCTGTAACTCAAAACATGCAACCTGTAGAATTTTTTAAACGTCGCCTATGGAGATTTTTAAGGGTAAAAGTTTGATGGCATTCCACGAGTGGGTACAACTTTGAAGCGTGACATGTTGGGTATCAATTTACTCGGCGCAACATTATCTTTCACAATTTAAAAAAAAAATTGGGCTAACTTTACTGTCGTCTTATTTTTGTGATTTTTTTCCCCCAAAAAAGTGCGCTTGTAAGACCGCTGTGCAAATACGGTGTGACAAAAAGTATTAAGACCACCATTTTTATTCTCTAGGGTGTTAGGAAAAAAAAAAAAAAAGGTTTTAATGTTTGGGGGTTCCAAGTAATTTTCTAGCAAAAAAAACAGTTTTTAACTTGTAAACACCAAATCTCAGAACGGACGGTGCCATTGCCGACAGTTTGTGGCAAATACCGCCATTTTGACATGCGATTTGACATGCCAAATCGCATGTCAAAACGCACCAGTGTGAACCAGGGCTAAGGGACAGATCGGCACCTCGGGCAAACGGTTTTTTTTTGATGTTCACATCAGAGACAAAGTGCATTATTCAGGAGCTCAGGAAGCCCACAAGCCGAATCTACTTCTACAGATTCCATATTACAGTTGGGCTGGGGCTGTATACTGTACATTGCACAACCTGTACACTATGAAATGTACACGTCTGATACCCCAATTAGGATTACATTTCTACGAAGCAACGGCTGCCTTCCTTTTAAAAAAAACGGCGCATTAAAAAGGGGTTGTAAACCTTGGTGTTTTTTCACCTTAATGCATCCAATGCATTAAGGTGAAAAAAACACCTTGCTGTGTCCGGCCCCGCCGTTTTACTTACCTGTGCTCCGAATTTCCAAGGGCGCAATCCCGCGTCACTCTCTCCATGGCTTCTCGGCTCTTCATTGGATAGATTGATAGCAGCGCAGCCATTGGCTCCCGCTGCTGTCAATCAAATCCATTGACGTGGCTGCCGGGGGCGGAGCCGAGTCATACACTCGGCGGCTATGGACGCCGAGTGTATGACACGGGAGCGCGCCCACAAGGTACCCCCCCTCGGGATAGAGCTTCTCAGAAGGGGTTATCTTTTGCGGGAAGGAGCCGAGAGACCCCAGAAGACAAATATCGGGGCCACTCTGTGCAAAACGAACTGCACAGTGGAGGCAAGTATGACATGTTTGTTATTTAAAAAAAAAAAAAAAAAAAAAAAACTGAACCCAGAGTATCACTTTAATGCTGAACTCCGAGAGTATTTGCAAATATATTCCTCAGTACCCACAAAATGATATAAATCCACTTTGTATGCACCAAATGCCTTTGCAATCCCAGATATTACATTTTGACTGTACAGCACAGTATTAATGTCACTGCTACTTGGCCTGTGCAGAGAGCAGAGCTGTGGGAGGGGCCCAGCAGGCACCACCCACTACAGGAGGGGGCGGAGACAAGACCAGTCACCCTGCACAAGGGAGAGAGCAGCAGTGAGCAGTCTTTATTACAGAAAGTCTCCCACTGGATTACTGCACAGATCTGGAAGAAATACACAAAGCTCACAGGAGATTCATGGAAGAATACACATACCTAGGATTTAAATCCCTCATATACTCAAATGTTAATTCAAGCCAAAGCTCTAGGTCAATTCCCTAAATTCAGTCAGGGATGTTCTCTCTACTAAACTTCTTATTTGGTTTAGGATTGAAAGGAATAGTAAATATCTGTAGAGTTTCTCATTTCCACGTCCTCGGGAGGGTGGAGGCAAGGATGGTCATGGGGGTCAATTATTTGGTCACGGTAATCCAAGTGTGGTCATATCATCCATCTTTTGTTCTAAACAGGCAGTCAGAGTGCCTAGGTCAGTGACAACTGGTGCTCCATTTTTTGGGGGCAGTGACAAACAAAATATCCGCCACCCTCTTCCCCCCTGGTCGGTAGGTCGGTCCGTCAGTCAAACCCCCAATCCCCTGTTCGGTCCGTCAGTAAACCCCCACCCCAATAGCTCACCCGCCCACCATCCCCACACTTACCCCATTTAGGTTGCGGGAAGCTTCCCCCTACATCTCCTCCTCGGCGGCCAATAGGGTCGCTTCTCCTCTAGGCCAATTGGGTCTTAAGACCTGGCCGAGAGGAGAACCAGGAAGACAATAGTATATATTCATTCACCATCATACAACTGGGTGGGCTTAGGGTGCAGTCCTTTTTTGAAGCCAATTAGAGCCTCAGGCTCTAAACATGTGCTTAAAAAAAAAAAAAAGCCCCATTGAAATCCATGCGTCCGGCGCCCCCTGCATGTAGATTAGGGGCCGGGCGCAGGGATTAGGGGGGCGGCGCTGCTAATGGAATGGGCGCATAGCCCCGTCCCTGGTCGCCGCACACAGCCCCGTCCCTGGTCGCCGCACACAGCCCCGTCCCTGGTCGCCGCACACAGCCCGATTTTGTCTAAGAGGACCTAGTTTCTTTTGGTTTTAAAGTGGTCGAGAAGGAGGTCTTCCTTGGAGATACAATGGTCTACACGTGGTGAAGCCTAGAGACCATCACAGGAGAAATAGTCAAGCAGTTCTTCTGGGTCTTTCAGAGCCGAAGAAGTAGATTAGGTGATGCAGAGTCCTCTTAGAAGGTCATGAGATGAGAACTCTACACCCACCGATTTTTGCCACAACACGGGGTATCAATGTCTCTTCCTCTCCCTCGCCCCCCCCCCCCATCAGTAAAGTGGCGGGTATCAAGAGGAAGGCAACAGTGATCGAGGTGGGAAAATGCGTCAGTAACAGAATATTTTTAGCTTCAAGTGCTGTCTGGCCATTCTAAAGCATATCTGCCATGTTCGGCAGCTCACTAGTGCCCTGTATATAATTTTTCTTACAAAACTTGCCCAGACTTTTAAACAACTCGGTGATAACATAAGCATTCCGACTATACCAAACAAAAGAACGGCACACATTCTATAGCACAAATACGCAGCCAGCAAAGTGACAATTCATACCCAGAGCAACCATTACACTGAAACTTGTCTTACTCTCTTTTTTTCTTTTTTAGAAGGGAGAAAATTGCCCAGCCAAAAAAAAAAAAAAAAGCCACCTTAGAAATAAAGATGAAGAAACGTATCAGAAAAATAAATAAGTGGCATGGGAGTAAAAATAAAAAAAAAATAAAAAAAGGAGGAAAGAAAACAACTGTATCAAAGGAACATTACAAAACTACAAGACGCTGAGCAGTGGGAGAGGCTGCGAGAGTGGAACACAATATCGGCTCACAAAATTCTCTTATCTACCAAAACCTCAGGAGGCAAAACAGAACGCTGAATATCGAGCTTGTTATAAGCCGGCAAAAATTGAGGCTTAAAGTAGGTCGGCTGATAACATTCACGTTATTTAAGAAAACATTTAGTTAAAATACCAAACAGGGATTGGCTACGAGAAGGGAGAGGAGTTGACCAAAGTGTGCAAAGTGGACCTGTTGTGTCCCCAACAGTTGCTCCTTCCCATCTGCAATCTGTAAAATATGATGCCTCAGCAGGATGCCACATGCCAAGAGAACGTTAAAGGAGACTCCCTCACCTTGCTCATGTAAGGATGGTGTTGCCGGCTGCGGAGGGGCATGCAGTTGAGATGGAGGACAGGTAAAGTCAGTCCGCAGAGCTCATCTCCAGAGACCTGCCCTGCATGAGCAAGTTGACCAGGACTCTTAATTTAGGTTCCAGCTAGGTACACAGCATTTGAATAGTATACTAGCAAAAGTATGCCCATTTACTGAATACAGAAGAACGCATCACTATAGTGGTGGAGCTTACAGAAGTATGCATCTGTAAAGCGGTGTTGAGGCACGCATCAGTGCAGTGGCAGCAAGGGCAAGGACAGGCATTGGTGAGTGAAGAGGGTGCATGTGGGAGATGTGGTGAGAGCAGTGGAGGGAGGATGGTGGTCTGGTGCATTGGTGAGAAAGGGTGTGCAGGTGTGGGGTGGACAAAGGGGGGTCAGCGGTGGTGCTGATTGGATGTGCAGGTGTAGCGCAGATGGAGGAGGAAGGGGGGTCTGCTGCAGTGTGAGGGTGTGCTGGTGTGGATGGAAGAATGGGGGTCAGCTACAGAGGTGAGAGTGGGTATGCAGGTGTGCTGCAGATGGAGGAAGGGGGTCTGCTGCAGTGGTAGGAAAGGGTGTGCAGGTGTGGATCGAAAAAGGGGGGGGGTCAGCTACGATGGTGAGAGTGGGTACGCAGGTGTGGTGCAGATGGAGGCCAGCTGTGGTGACGAGAGTGGGTGTGCATGTGTGGTGCGGGCAAAGGAGGATGATGGTCTGCTGCAGGGGTAGGAATGGGTGTGCAGTTCTGGTGTGGACAAAGGGGGTCAGCTGCCATGGTGAGAGTGGACGTGCAGGTGTGGTGCAGATGGGAGGAAGGGGGTCTGCTGCAGTGGTAGGAAAGGGTGTGCAGGTGTGGATGAAAGATGAGGGTCAGCTGCGGTGGAGAGAGTGAGTGTGCAGGTGTGGTGCGGGCAGAGGAGGATGGTGATCTGCTGCAGTGGTAGGAAAGGGTGTGCAGGTGTGGTGTGGATGGAGGAGGAAGGGAGTTAGCTGCAGTGGTGAGAGTGGGTGTGCAGGGGTGGTGTGGATGGAGGAGGAAGGGAGTTAGCTGCAGTGGAAAGAGTGGGTGTGCAGGAGTAGTGCAGTTAAAGGATGAAGGGGGTCTGCTGCAGTGGTGAGAGTGGGCATGCAAGTGTGGGGCAGAAGGAGGAGGAAGGGGGGCAGCTTCAGTGGTGAGAGTGGATGTGCAGGTGTGGTGTGGTTAGAGGAGGATTGTGGTCTGCTGCAGTGGTAGGAAAGGGTGTGCAGGCATGTTGCAGACGGAGGAAGGGGCCGCTGTGCTGATGAGAGTGGGTGTGCAGGTGTAGTGCAGATGGAGGAAGAAGAGGGTCAGCTACAGTAGTCAAAGCACGCAGGATGGAGGGTGTGAAGGTGCAGTAGGGAGAAGGTTTCAGGCATAGTGGCGAGAAGGCGACGGTGATTTGGGGGGGTTGCTGAGGCATGCGTTGGTGCAGTTGCAGCGATTGATAGGCAGGCACTGGTATAGTGATGAGTGAAGTGGGGTCTTGTAATGTAGAAGAGGTAGTGAGAGCCAGGAAAGAGGATGGGGTTCAAGTACTCAGGTGAGGAAAGTGTGGCGGGGGGGGGGGGGGGGGATTGGTGTGGTGAGGGTGGCGGAGAATGGGGTTCAGCTGCAGTGGGGAAAGTGTACGAGGTAATGAGTATAGGTGCAGCGATGGGGAGGTTTCTGGCATTGTGATGAGAAGGGTAGTGCAGAAGGTGGGGGGTGGGAAGGGTGCTGGGGCATGCATCGGCGCAAAGGCAGAAATCTTAAGGTCGGGAGCCCAAAACCTGGGAAACAAAGAAGATAAAAGCCGAGGGAAATTATCCAACCACGCCATCCACCCAAAACCGATATACATGGTACGAATGGCTGAACTTCTAATTCAAGGGTTTGACAGAGTGGTGGGAAATGCAGAAGTCCGACCCAAATTCATACAAACTCTTCACTGACTTCTTACAGCCCGGCTGAGCAACTGTTAGAACTAGACACGTGCAATTCGTTTCGCTCCGAATTCGTTTAACAAATTTCGACAAATTCGTTAATTCGGAAATATCCGAATTAACGAAAACTCGTTTAAACGAATATTCGTAAATTCGAAAATTCGTAGTTTCGTACATTCGTAAATGCTTAAATTCGTACATTAGTAAATCTGAAATAATAAACTTAACCATTACTAACTATTAAATGATAGGTATTGGAATTTCCTTTCAAATTTGGCTGTTAGTGAACTTAACGAAGTTAAAAAAAAAAATCCGAAATAATGAATGCTGTATCTAAACGAATGGAACGTAATGACTTAATAATAATAAATAATAATAATAAAAACATTCTATTATTTATTATTAATTTGCTTCGTTCCATTTGTTTAGATGTGGCATTTGTGATTTCAGGTTATGCGTAACTTCGGATAAATTTGTATTCGTTACGGTCGCTAACAGCCAAATTTGAAAGGAAATTTCAATACCTATAATTTAATAGTTATTTTTTCAGATTTTCGAATTTTCGGGTTTCTGATTTTCGAATTCCGAATTTACAAATTTCCGAATTTACAAATTTCCGAATTTACAAATGTATATATATTTACGAATGTATACATTTACGAATGTACGAATTTACGAATTGCGATCATAACGAATGACCTGAAAAAAAAAACAAACAAACAAATGAAACGAAAACAAATTTTTTGGCAGTGCACATGTCTAGTTAGAACCCCCAGTGATTCCAGTCACATCATACTCTGCATGATGAACACACTTACCATGACAGCAACTCCTGTGAACATTAAAGCGGAGAGGAACTGCCATACTCTGAAAAGGGAAAAAAAGAGAACACCAGTTAGATCTCAGCTTTCTACCAGCTGATTAAAAAAATAAAGATATATTTGCAAAATGCAAGAAATACAGGCTCATGTAACAGAGAACAGGCCTTTAAACACATATACTGTATATTAATATATCCCAAGACAACAAACATAAGCCGTTCGTTTTTGCATCCCTGTGCTCTGACAGCTCAGGACACTACGGGTAAATATTACATTGTTTACATCAACCCTGTCTGCATCTGCACTGCAGACGAGGACTGGGAATAAAAGCATGCATTCCACTTCTGTTTTTGATTCAATGACGTTAGTGCCAGCAGCTAAAAAATGATCTCTATAATGCACTGCACTCATGTAATCACTGGAGACCACAGACTGCTGGGAAGCAGACACTCTTTGCACTGCTTGCAGAACACATCAAAACGATTTATTTTTTAATATAAAATGTGGAAATTCGTTTTATCCAAATAACCTTTCCAACAAGTGTAGATGTGTATCCAAACTTTTTTTTTCTTTTTTCCTTCCCATAGATGATTTATGAAAAACTTTCCCTTAAAAGACCCGTTCGGAACAAAAACAATGTATTGGCTAAAAACCGTAAATACATTCTCTGTGCAAATCAATTCTAATCCTCTATTCAGAAAAGGACCATTGATTAATGATTGCCATTACCACCGATATGTGCTTCACACATCCAAAACAAGTGCAGTGCAATCTATTCTACCCTGCATAAAAATCAATCCATAGTGACGCTTAATTAGCGTTTACATAAAACAGAACACCATAAATAAAAAAACGAATATAGAATTTTGATTAGTCTTCCGATGTATTCTTCACCTCCACCTCTGCATTCACAGTGCACTTATTTTGGGAGTTGTTTTCTTCATGCTTCTTGGTTTTAATAAAGTCATTTTTAAAATGTGAAGCACTTTGAGGTTTTTCCTAATGTTCTCTTTTTAAAGTCTGTATTTATTCCGACTTAAGGCCGTGAACATGAAATGTGGAAGAGTGTGCCTCTAGCCCAGGGGTCTCCAAACTTTCTAAACAAAAGGGTCAGTTTATTGTACTTCGAAAATTAGGGGGGCCAGGCTGTGGCCAGTTAAAGGAAAAAAAAAAATGTTCTGGGTCAGCTGGGGGGGGGGGGGGGGTAAACAATGCCCTGTCCCTGGCATCAACAGGGCATAGTGCCCCGTCCCTGAGAGGAACAGTGCCCCGTCCCTGGGAGGAACAGTGCCCCGTCCCTGGGAGGAACAGTGCCCCGTCCCTGGGAGGAACAGTGGGAGGAACAGTGCCCCGTCCCTGAGAGGAACAGTGGGAGGAACAGTGCCCCGTCCCTGAGAGGAACAGTGGGAGGAACAGTGCCCCGTCCCTTGGCATCAGTGAGAGGAACAGTGCCCCGTCCCTTGGCATCAGTGAGAGGAACAGTGCCCCGTCCCTTGGCATCAGTGAGAGGAACAGTGCCCCGTCCCTTGGCATCAGTGAGAGGAACAGTGCCCCGTCCCTTGGCATCAGTGAGAGGAACAGTGCCCCGTCCCTTGGCATCAGTGAGAGGAATAGTAGTGCCCCGTCCCTGGCATCAGTGGGAGGAATAGTAGTGCCCCGTCCCTGGCATCAGTGGGAGGAATAGTAGTGCCCCGTCCCTGGCATCAGTGGGAGGAATAGTAGTGCCCCGTCCCTGGCATCAGTGGGAGGAATAGTAGTGCCCCGTCCCTGGCATCAGTGGGAGGAATAGTAGTGCCCCGTCCCTGGCATCAGTGGGAGGAATAGTAGTGCCCCGTCCCTGGCATCAGTGGGAGGAATAGTAGTGCCCCGTCCCTGGCATCAGTGGGAGGAATAGTAGTGCCCCGTCCCTGGCATCAGTGGGAGGAATAGTAGTGCCCCGTCCCTGGCATCAGTGGGAGGAATAGTAGTGCCCCGTCCCTGGCATCAGTGGGAGGAATAGTAGTGCCCCGTCCCTGGCATCAGTGGGAGGAATAGTAGTGCCCCGTCCCTGGCATCAGTGGGAGGAATAGTAGTGCCCCGTCCTTGGCATCAGTGGGAGGAATAGTAGTGCCCCATCCTTGGCATCAGTGGGAGGAATAGTAGTGCCCCATCCTTGGTATCAGTGGGAGGAATAGTGCCCCATCCTTGGTATCAGTGGGAGGAATAGTGCCCCATCCTTGGTATCAGTGGGAGGAATAGTGCCCCATCCTTGGTATCAGTGGGAGGAATAGTGCCCCGTTCATTGCTATCAGTGGAAGGAATAGTGCCCCATTGTTGTGTCAGTGGCAGGAACTATGCCACACTGTTGCTGACAGTGGGAGGAATAATGCCCTGAGGGCCGGATAAGAGCAAGCAAAGAGTCGCATACGGCCCCCAGACCGCAGTTTGGAGACTACTGCTCTAGCTGACCACATCTCTAACAGTGGTTTCCTTATGTTCTTGAGCGGAGAAGCCACTTTAGATGCTGACTTTTGGGTATTGTACCAATTTCAACTGAAGAGAAAGTGAAGGTGGATGATACATCTGGAGATAATATTACCAAGACCCCCGGAATAGGGAAAAGCGCATTGTGACCCATTTAATTCCTAGGTCAGTGGATCCAGGTGAGTGCATGGAGTCAACGGTGGTGAGACTCACTTGGATGGCAATACACAAATGGAAGTAGAAAATCTCACTTGAATGCATGGAGGGGTTTTCTGAACCATTTGACCACAAGGACTAAAAGAAAAAAATGACGATTGCATATTAATACCCCATTTTCTTTGTGGTGTTATGTTTTATGTAAGAACTAATTAAGCGTCACTATGGGATTGATTTTTATGCAAGATAGAATGGATTGAGCTGCACTTGTTTGTATATAGACAATGGGGGTCGATTTACTAAAACTGGAGAATGCAGAATTTGGTGCAGCTGTGCATGGTAGCCAATCAGCTTTCAAAGGCCCGTACACACGATCAGAAAATCGGACAATTACCACGTTCAAAGCGATCGTACGATAATCTGATCGTTAGTACACAGCTTTCAAGAGTCGATCATGACAGTTCATCCGATATTATCCAAAAGGAACAAAACACGAAAAATGTTCTACCATTTTCGTTTAATCGGTATAGTTGTAAAAATGGGAAGAAATTCTGGACAGCCGCACTCCAAAAAAGTTTTTGCCTTTTATTCAAAATGGACATCAAAAATACATGCCACAGCAGAACAGAACAGACAGAAGAGCCGACGCGTTTCACACTAGCAAACAGTGCTTAGTCATAAAAAGGCAAAAACTTTTTTGGAGTGCAGCTGTCCAGAATTTCTTCCCATTTTTGCATTGTTACACGCATTGCCAGCACCTGGGGCTTCTAATCTGGAGGAAAGGCTTTTACTTTTGCTTGAACTTCCTGGAGCGGTGATATCCCTTTCTCTAATCAGTATAGTTGTCGTCTGAAAACATGCCACTGTTAATAACATTGTCACCAGGACACATGGGAATCGATATATAAAAAAAAATGTAATTGTACGAATGTCACAAGAATATTTTACATTGACATCCTGTGATCATCAGCTCCATCTAGTAGCAATAATTTCCTTTTTTTTCCTGAAATACATCAAATCAGAGAATATGCCGCAATAGGGTCACTCAATGGAGCCGATTTATAGGAAATCAATATTCAAGAGGAACTTCAATCCCTGTAATGTTGCCTTGAGGCAAGTCGAGTTGCATCTTGATATAGCGCAGTAATTTACCCTGTAGGATCCCGATGCGCTTATGTACACATACTAGGGCCAATTTTTAGACCGAATCTGATTAACCTATCAGCATGTCTTTGGAGTGTGGGAGGAAACCGGAGTACCCTGAGGAAACCCACGCAGGCACAGGGAGAACATGCAAACTCCAGGCAGATGATGTCGTGGTCGGGATTTGAAAGCCTCCGGTCTGTCCCTGTGTGAAGGGGGTGTGTCCCTTCCTGACAATCAGTGTAATTTTAGCTCTCCACCCCCTTTTTTCTGAACTCTCAGACAAGCTTAGAAATTCTGGACTTTAAACAGATGTAGAGAATAGCAGACTGCAGATAAACAGGTACAACTAATGTAGGAGGATTTGTTTCATCTCTGTGTATCACCTTAGCATAGTCCCTTTACTGGGTGTATGTAATATCTAATTGGGGGAAAGGGAGGGGGCCAGAGGGGCAAATAACTTGTTTTTTGGGAGTTAAATACACAGTCTTAGCTAGACAAATACTTGTGACATTCATCTGATGACTTTTTGATACATAGGAGGTCATAGTGATAGGTAATCATCCAGGTGTGGCACATGTGAAAGAGGGTACTTCTTGCACTTTCCCCCAGCCAATCACATGGTATCTGCCTACCAATAGTACAGCAATACACACAATCACTAAAGAAGATGCATAGCCCAACTGGGTAATAAACATGGATGCCTCCCATGCAAGTTTATAATTGGGTATAGTGAAGCATACATATTCATAAGGTTATATACATTAATTGCCCGTTACATATCTATAAATATTAGTAAGATTACAGTTTTCATCCCCCCCCCCCCCCCCCTAAAAAAAAAAAAAAAAATATGTCTCAAGTCACTATGAAGCAATATACCCATTGACCAGCAGGTGCCACTGTTGGGCCTGTTGATAGGCCAGCTTGGTGCGTTTACAGAAGGCATAAAGTTTGTCCTGTTTGTTGTAAAAGCCAGCGGGGCTCCGGGGAGTAATTGCTGGAAAAAATAATTTGTGCCAAGATAGTTTACATCATTTTTCTTCAGCAACTTCTGTGAATAGTTTCAAGCCGGGATAACGGGATTGTGCAACATGACGTAACCAACTGATTATCTCCTGACATCAGTATCCGTGCCGCTGACTGAGAAACGCACACGCGGAATCTGTAAAGTAATATTATGCAATACATTTTTCTGCTGGCCGACGCGCTTCATCTGCTACCACATACAGATTATTTTTTCCTTCTGTGGAATGTTTTTTGTCCATTTCACCCAGTAAATTCTACAGTACCAAGTCAGTAAGCATGGGCGTATCTCACGAGAGAAGCTCAGGGGTGGAGTCTATACCAGCACATCCCACGAGAGAGGCTCAGGGGTGGGGTCTATACCAGCACATCCCACGAGAGAGGCTCAGGGGTGGGGTCTATACCAGCACATCCCACGAGAGAGGCTCAGGGGTGGGGTCTATACCAGCACATCCCACGAGAGAGGCTCAGGGGTGGGGTCTATACCAGCACATCCCACGAGAGAGGCTCAGGGGTGGGGTCTATACCAGCACATCCCACGAGAGAGGCTCAGGGGTGTTGTTTATACAAGCATGGGCATGTACCATGCCAGATGTTAAAGTGATACTAAACACACACTGTTTAATTTACATCATTCCTTCTATTTTTGTATGTGGATGATGGCATTGTAATTATTTTCATAAAAAAAAATAATAATATCCAACTACCTTTTTCCTCATAGGGCTGTCACATGACCCAGCTCTCTCCCAGCCTGTCTGCAGGGAAACAGTGGCAGGAGGAGCTTCTAGTCCTCTACTGCTGGTCACATGTTCAAAATAAAACAAACAAAAAACAGCCTTTGGAATACTGGAGTAAAAATAATTAGCAATAAACCGTTTTAAATTGTCAAACAAATATTTGTAATCAAATCTTTATTATTTTCGGCAATAACATGGTGTGGTCTGCCAGTCACAGGCTATGTGAGGAGGGAGGTGGAGGAAGAGGAAGGAGGAAGGAGGAAGGAGGAATGAGGAAGGAGGAAGGAGGAAGAAGAGGAAGAGGGCTCTCATTAACCACTGTGTATACACCCATGTGTGTGACTTTATAGTCACATGGGCTTCTCAGGGAGAAAATGTTCAGCATTGGAACTCACTGAAAACTGAGCATGTGCAGAGCTGCCAACACTGCTCTGCAAAATTCCTAACTAAGCTGGGGACTTGGGCAGAAGGGGGAGATGGAGAACAGCAGGATCAACCAGTTTTTTGCAGAATACAGCAGAAAAAAAAAAAATCTCATAGTGGCTGAGTTTGAACAACATGGAATACATCATTTGATAGTTTATGATTCTATACAAATAGGGTGTGTACCTTGAGAGAATCTCAGGGGTGGAGTTTATTTAAGCACATACAATGAGAAAAGCTTTGGGGGGGGGGGGGTCTATTTAAGCATGTGTGTGTACTGTGACCATAGGCGTGCTCAGGGGGGGTTTGCCAGGGCACACCCTAATCACTATGTGCAGTGCCGATCCCCCCCCCCCCCCCCCCGTGTTATGCCCCCCCCCCCAGTTTCTTCAAGGGGGATGTTTCAGGATGGGGAGTGAGGGAAGAGGCTAGTAAATGGGTCTTTTACCGACCCTTTCCTTTTGTAAATTAACACTCACTCACGGTGTTCATTCATAACTGAAGCATAGAAAACTGTTTACTGTGCTTCCGTTTCTGAATGATCAGGAAGCCGCTCAGCACAGAGCACTTCCCATTCATTCTGTCCAGTGCAACAGAGGCTGCAGAGAAAAGCGAGTTTTGGGGTGCACGCCCTTATGCAATAGGCTAAGCACACCTATGACTGTGACACAAGCTCAGCGGTGGACTCTATACAAGCATGGGTGTGTACACGAGAGAAGCTCAAGGGTGGAGTCTATATAAGGAACGCCCACTCCTCCAGACTGACATCCACTCAAGGCATGTTGATATTTCCATAACTCCTCCCAAGAACCAGCCCAATGCTTGCATCAGAACTGAGGTCTTTTGAGAGTAGCTGTGATGTTTTCAGGAAGCTATGTACAGCACCCCGCCGGCCCCTCCCACAAACCATGACCTGCCTGCATTGCATAGAGAAGCACAGAGACCCAGCGATATCATTGGTTGTAAAATAAGCTCTCCTCCTAGGATCACCAAGCCCCACCCCCTTCATTTATCTGTCAAATGAATGTCCAATCTTCTGCAATCAGCAAAGTCCCATTTGATAGAATCTCCCCAAATCTAACATTACATTACAAAGTCAGCTGACTACTGTGACAGGCATTCATAACGATATATCAAACCGAAAAAAAATAAAAAAAATAAAAATTAAAAAACCACACTTACCTTAGTCCTATAGGATTTCTTACCGCAAATTTAATTTCATTTCCTAGTACTTGACTGATCTGAAAACAAAGGAGAAGACAATGGTGAGACTCACATGTACTCCAAACAATAAGTAATACAAAGTGCCATCCAGGAGAACACACATGAATGCAGCCCCATAATCATTTATAAGTCCTTAAATAATATAAAATATAGATATCTACATCTATACACACACACACACACACACACACACACACACACACACACACACACACACACACAGAGTAGGTACTGGAATTAGACTTGGTGCCTGCCTCTATCCTCTGTACAGCAGAGCTCAGACAAGGGGAGAAAAAAAAAAGTCCAAGGAGCCAATGGAGGTGTGTTGCAGTAATAGATGCATGCTGATAGGTGGAGGACAGAGCAGAGTGACAGATGAGGAAATCATGGGGGGCTGTGGAGGCGGGCGGAGGGAGCGATGGGCTGTGGAGGCGGGCGGAGGGAGCGATGGGCTGTGGAGGCGGGCGGAGGGAGCGATGGGCTGTGGAGGCGGGCGGAGGGAGCGATGGGCTGTGGAGGCGGGCGGAGGGAGCGATGGGCTGTGGAGGCGGGCGGAGGGAGCGATGGGCTGTGGAGGCGGGCGGAAGGAGCGATGGGCTGTGGAGGCGGGCGGAGGGAGCGATGGGCTGTGGAGGCGGGCGGAGGGAGCGATGGGCTGTGGAGGCGGGCGGAGGGAGCGATGGGCTGTGGAGGCGGGCGGAGGGAGCGATGGGCTGTGGAGGCGGGCGGAAGGAGCGATGGGCTGTGGAGGCGGGCGGAGGGAGCGATGGGCTGTGGAGGCGGGCGGAGGGAGCGATGGGCTGTGGAGGCGGGCGGAGGGAGCGATGGGCTGTGGAGGCGGGCGGAAGGAGCGATGGGCTGTGGAGGCGGGCGGAGGGAGCGATGGGCTGTGGAGGCGGGCGGAGGGAGCGATGGGCTGTGGAGGCGGGCGGAGGGAGCGATGGGCTGTGGAGGCGGGCGGAGGGAGCGATGGGCTGTGGAGGCGGGCGGAGGGAGCGATAAGCTGTGGAGGCGGGCGGAGGGAGCGCTGGGCTGTGGAGGCGGGCGGAGGGAGCGCTGGGCTGTGGAGGCGGGCGGAGGGAGCGCTGGGCTGTGGAGGCGGGCGGAGGGAGCGCTGGGCTGTGGAGGCGGGCGGAGGGAGCGCTGGGCTGTGGAGGCGGGCGGAGGGAGCGCTGGGCTGTGGAGGCGGGCGGAGGGAGCGCTGGGCTGTGGAGGCTGAGCTGGGTGCCGGTCCAAGCATGTGGGTGGATCCCGACTTTTGTTGTGGGCTTGCCTGAGCCTGGACGTCAGCTAATAGCAGGCTTCAGTCTGCTAAAAAAAACAGGTCACTGCACTTCTGTGAGCCACAGGAGAAGTATAGCCAAACGATCATTGGCTGGACTTCGATGCATTTGCGCGCTCTCTCAAAAGGGTCAGGGACTTCCTTTGAGCATTGTTCGCATGTAGGGCAGCCTGTTTAGATGAATGGGCTGCCCTACAGCGACCTGTGAAATGGCACGGAACCGCATTCTCGCTCACTCTGATGGTGTAAACGAAGCCTTACAAGGCAAGGAAATCTCTGAAAAAACAAATTTGGGGAAAAAAAAAAAAAAAGAAAACGATTTCCTTCGAAGGGAAATGTCAGGTTGGCGAGGATGATCCGCCTCCCCCAACATTGCTGGGATTGGATCAAACTTCATTGTACATTCCTTCTGTCCTGCAGACATCAAGAACAAGTCACTCCGAATCGCCGAAATATTCCGATGTGCCAAGCTGGAGGTTCAGTATAAACACACAAGATCGATCCCACAACTGCGTCCAATATTCCCGCCCCCCGGATCACTTCACAAGTTGGAATGGAAATGCAGCAGAGCTTTCAATTCTCCCGAGATAAAATTTGAGGGAAAATATATACAAAATAAAAAAAAAAAAAAAAAAAAAAAAAGAAGAAGGACTCAACCCCACTGAATATTTTGCTGTACACATTTTTTTTACATTTATAATAAAAGTGGACCTGGCTTCAAAGATATTTTTTTACACGCTCAGTTTTAAGTTCAACATACAGAGCGAACCCGGAAAGTATTCACAGCGCTTCACTTTCTCCACATTTTGTTATGTTACAGCCTTATTCCAAAATGGATTAAATTATTTTCCTGACAATTCTACAAAACAATCCCCCATAATGACAATGTGAAAGAAGTTTGTTTGAAATCTTTGCAAATTTATTAAAAATAAAAAACGAAATAAATTCCCCATGTATCACAGGCTCCTCCCATGTACACAAGTATCACAGGCTCCTCCCATGTACACAAGTATCACAGGCTCCTCCCATGTACACATCGCAGGCCCCTCCCATGTACACATCGCAGGCCCCTCCCATGTACACATCGCAGGCCCCTCCCATGTACACATCGCAGGCCCCTCCCATGTACACATCGCAGGCCCCTCCCATGTACATAAGTATGACAGCCTTTGCTCAATACTTTGGTGAAGCTCCTTTGGCACCAATTACAGCCTCCAGTCTTTCTGAGTATGATGCCAGGTCGTTGGCATCATACCTGACAGGTCGTGGTCTTGTTGGAAGATGAACCTTCACCCCAATAAGAGGTCCAGAGCGCTCTGGAGCAGGTTTTCATCAAGGATGTCTCTGTACATTGCTGCATTCATCTTTCCTTCGATCCTGACTAGTCTCCCAGTTCTTGCCGCTGAAAAACATCCCCACAGCAAAATGCTACCACCACCATGCTTCACTGTAGGGATGGTATTGGCCAGGCCAAAGAGTTCAATCTTTGTTTTATCAGACCAGAGAATTTTGTTTCTCGTGATCCAAAAGTCCTTCAGGTGTCTTTTCAAACTCCAGGTGGGCTGTCATGTGCCTTTTACTGAGGAGTGGCTTCCGTTTGGCCACTCCCCCATACAGGCCTGATTGGTGGGAGCGCTGCAGAGATGGATGTTCTTCTGGAAGGTTCTCCTCTCTCCACAGAGAAACACTGGAGCTCTGTCAGAGTGACCATCGGGTTCTTGGTGACTAAGGCCCCTCCCCCGATCGCTCAGTTTGGCCGGGCGGCAGCTCTAGGCAGAGTCCTGGTGGTTCCAAACTTCTTCCATTGACAGATGGAGACCACTGTGCTCATTGGGACCTTCAATGCAGCAGAAATGTTTCTGTACCCTTCCCCCGATCAGTCTCTCCATACAATCCGGTCTCAGAGGTCTACAGACAATTCCTTGGACTTCATGGCTTGGTTTGTGCTCTGACATGCACTGTTACCTGTGGGACCTTTATATAGACAGGTGTGTGCCTTTCCAAATCATGTCCAATCAACTGAACTTACCACAGGTGGACTCCAATCAAGTTGTAGAAACATCTCAAGGATGATCAGTGGAAACAGGAGGCACCTGAGCTCAATTTTGAGTGTCATGGCAAAGGCTGTGAACACTTATTATGTACATGGGATTTTTTTGTTTTTTATTTTTAATAAATTTGCAAAGATTTCAAAACAAACTTCTTTCACATTCTCATCATGGGGGATTGTTTGTAGAATTTTGGGGAAAATATGAATTTATACCATTTTGGAAACAGGCTGCATCATAACAAAATATGGAAAAGGTGAAGCACTTAATGCCCTGTATTCAGATACTTAAAACCCCCTTGCGGAGATCACAGTACTGCTCCCAACAATGCCTGCATCTTCTTTTCGCTCCAGAAAAGGTAGCGCCATATTTGTTCAGGCATCATCCAGAGTCATCATCTACTTCCTGGAATGAGATGTTGGCTCAAAGACCACACCAAAAAGCAATGTTTGACACAGATCAGCCCCTGCTGCAGACTTGCAACGAAGTAAAAATGTTGAAGTTTGCTGACTGGGGAAGAGGAGGCAGAAGAAATGCTTCCTCTTGCCTACAACAGAGACCGATGACCACATCTAAACCTAGGCAAGGTCACTGACGGGAGTTCAAGGGCATTCTCTGTTATTCATGCAGAAGTGTAAAGTTACCAAATGTTCCAATTTAAAAGCACATTGCAAATTTATTGCAGCAGACTGCCTATAAATCTGCCTTCAGCCACAGTTCCTAGCTCTTTAGGACACGAAGGAGGAAATGGAATTTGGGGACATCTGGACTTTACATGGTTTGGCAGTTGCTATGGCTCAGATAAGGCAAATTGGAATTTTTGCAGTAATGGAAATGTGAGGTTATCTGCAGTTGAGATGGAAGGTTATTATTCTGAAAATTAACCTGGACCATCATTTCAAACTTTTTAAAAGGTCATTGCACATGGGCGGTTGAGATTGTATACATAGGCCTTTCATAACTTTTTTAACCCTTGAAATAACTTTTAGGTTTCAGGGAACCCCTGAGAAAAAATTACTGTATCTGCAACCCACAGAAAACGTGGCATGTTGGCCAGTGAAAAGAATGCCCCTTCCATCGGTGGCCAGTGGGAAGAATGCCCCTTCCATCGGTGGCCAGTGGGAAGAATTCCTCTTCCATCGGTGGCCAGTGAGAAGAATGCCCCTTCCATCGGTGGCCAGTGAGAAGAATGCCCCTTCCATCGGTGGCCAGTGAGAAGAATGCCCCTTCCATCGGTGGCCAGTGAGAAGAATGCCCCTTCCATCGGTGGCCAGTGAGAAGAATGCCCCTTCCATTGGTGGCCAGTGAGAAGAATGCCCCTTCCATTGGTGGCCAGTGAGAAGAATGCCCCTTCCATTGGGAAAATTTGGTACAAAAAAAAAAAAGAAGGAAGAAGGAAATTTGGCTTTAGAGACACATTAAAGCTCAACTCCAGCAACCCAACATGGTTTAAAAATAAATAAATAAATAATCACATCATACACAGCTTAAATTCTGCAATCTTCGTCCTGGTTTGGGGTCCCCTCTGGTGATTAGAAGTCCTTCTTCCTGGAGAAAATGGTGCTCATGTGATGAGGTGTGAGCGCGGTGCTATACAGGAGTACTGCGAGGCCAGGGACAGCGCGTTTCATAGGGAGTGTCTATGGTGGTCTGCTCCAGAAAAGGAGGCGAGTATTGCTGCAAAAGTTTCCATTCTTTTTCTTAGCTATGCTGAGCAATTATTTTTTTTACATTTTCCAGAAAAAAATAAAATAAAATTAACTTGGGCTTTGAATCCAAGATCACATTTACAAAAGGAAATATTTGGCAAGAAAACATTGCCACTTTTGGGTGCTGGAATTTAAGACCACCTCCAGCATCCTTCTATGAGCCCTAAGAATGGAACACTGGACTAGGACCCCGCCGCTCAGCCGCAAAGCGCATCACAGCGCCAGGATAGGACGAAGTAACGAGAAATAATCATTTCAGAGTAGAGTGTTAATGAATTCTTAATGGTGTAGTTACACGCCTGCCAGGCCACTCAGAAGGGAAGATGGGGGGGGGGGGGGGGCATACCGCCCTCTGAAAAGCCTTAAGGGGTTAAGGAAGAATGCCGGTGACTGGATTAATTCTGACAGCATCTGACGAGCCCCAGAAAAAGGAGGCAGCAGGGAGATTAGAGAAAAACTTAGGAGACGGCTATCGGAGCAGAAAATCCTCATGTAGGAGAGAAAGATGACAGACTAGACCAAAGATCGTTCATGGGGGGGGGGGAGAAGTGGGGGATCAAAGGACAAAGTAATCTGACCTGGAAAGAAAAACGAAATATAAAAATATAACAAAGAAAGTATAATTGAAGCGTAATCTGGCCAATATAAAAAAAAAATACCTACCAGCATAAAACCAGCTCTTAGTGCAATCCCTCGAATATCAAAACAACCAAAATTACCCTGACAGCTGCAATCACCCCCCTCCCCCGACAGGTTCAGCAATTATAAAATTATTGATTTCCAGGACTCAGATTGGTGATCCCCGCGTCCAAATTGGTAAATTTTGGGCTCCCACAATGATTTGCTGGCGTGATGGTCAATTTCGGAGGTTGCACATCGGACGGAGATACCGCGTCCCCCGTCACTGGACCCTCTGCACCCCGATCATTGACAAATACAAAAATAGATTTCAGTTTTTTTTTTACACTAGCCATGTTTATTAATATACATTTTAAATCCACTTATACTAGAAGATCTTTTTTAAATGATCTATTTCCAGTGCCCAGTTACAACCCTCAAAACAAAAATAAAATAAACGCTCACCAGATGATCAAACCCTCACAAATGAATGTCATATCAGGCATGTCAATAATTATATCAATGGCCACCAGGTGTCACTCTTCCTTTTTTCATTATATACATCCGATATTCATTTACTTTGCTTCCTCCCATAAATCAAAATAGGGTGATCCCATATAGATCACATATGGTCAGATGTAGCATATCAGGGCGATCTTCTTGGTCACCAGAATCTCTCTCCTGAGACACCTCATAGAGGTACCGTGTTTCCCCGAAAATAAGACCTAACCCGAAAATAAGACCTAGCGTTATTTTCCAAGACGGCTGCAATATAAGCCCTACCCCGAAAATAAGTTTAAAAAGCTTGTAAAATCCTATAATCCACTCTATTACAGAATTATATAATGTACAATGTGATTTTCTGTAATAAAAGCTGACCTCCCGCTGCTCTTCTCCTTTTCTCCCAGCTGTCAGCAGGGGATCCCCCCCATGCAGTGCTCCAGCGGGTCACGGAAGCTATAATGAAGGTATTTGGCACAATTCTATAACAGAAACACACACATTGTACATTATATAATACTGTAATAGAGTGGATTATATGATTTTACAAGCATTTTAACTCAGTTCACACTGGGGATTCCCGACAGGCAGGGAGGGAGAGGGGGAGAGAAGACAGCACATTACATGGTAAGACCTACCCTGAAAATAAGCCCTACTGTGTCTTTTGTTGCCAAAATTAATATAAGACCCGGGCTTATTTTCGGGGAAACACGGTATATGAAGCTCTGCGTGAACGGATGGTGCTTTATAAATCCTCTATAATAATATTAATACAAAAGGTTGTAAAAGCTGCAGCCCCATAGTGTAGTGATACTTCTGCTTATACAAGAAGAAAAAGGCAGACCGTGCGCTCAGTAACAAAGATGGCCGAATCACCACTTCCGATTTTGGCACAACGTGCTGACAGGAGTTCAGCGCATTTCATCGCCATTTAATAAAAGTCTTTAGGACAAAACACGTTGTATATAGGCCAACTAGAGCTGCACAATTTATTCGTCAAGAATCATTAGCGCAAAATTTTCCCTGTTGCGATCTTGAAAAAGTATTTCCTGATCTTTCTATGGAGAGAATTCTCTCTGCTCTGTTGAAGCCGACAGCCGTCAAAAGAAAAAAACAAACAAAATCCGGGCAGTCTGCCAAGTATCACAACATTCTTTAGCAGTGGAACCAAGTCTAAACATTGTAACAATTTGTCCGTTTACATCAAAGGAATACACTTCTGTGTGTAAAATGAGGAAAGTTTAACCACCAAACCTTTTTCCTGACATTTGTTGGTTTCAAGTTAAAAATCTTTTTTTTTTTTATTTTGCTAGAAAATTCTTTAGAACCCCCAAACACATTATATATATATAATATAATATAATATAATATAATATAATATATACACACACACACATTTTTTTTTTTTTAGCAGAGACCCTAAAGAATAAAATGGTGGTTGTTGCAATATTTTATGTCACACTGTATTTGCGCAGCGGTCTTTGAAATGCAATTTTTCGGGAATAAGTTACTTTAATTAAAAAAAAAAAAAAAAAAACTAACCAGTAAAGTTAGACCAATTTTTTTTGGATGTCAAAGATTTTACGCTGTGAGAATCGTGATCTTTATTCTAAGCAAAAAGATTGTGATTCTCATTTTGGCCAGAATCGTGTAGCTCTAATGCCAACATATTAAGAAAAGGCAGACAGTGAGCTTGCTAACAAAGATGGCCGAATCACCACTTCTGATTTCGTTTTGGCCCAACGTGCTGACATGACTTCAACGCATTTCATCGCCATTTGATAAGGTCTATTAGGACAAAACACGTTGTATATATGCCAACATAAAGAAGAAAAGGCAGACAGTGTGCTTGCTAAAAAAGATGGCGGAATAGCCTCTTCCGATTCTGGCTCGACAAGCTGATGCAACTTCTTTACGCATTTCGTCATCTATTTGATGAGGTCTATACAGCAGAAAAAACGTGGTATATCTGCTTATTTAAAAAAAAAAAAAAAAAAAAAAAAAAAAAAAAAGGCAGATCGTGTGCTCACCAACAATGATGGCGGAATCACCACTTCCGGTTCTGGCCAGATGTGGCCTGATACGACGTCAACATATTTTCTCATCAATTTGATTAGGCCTATGACAAAACACGTATATATGCTTACATAAGAAAAAGTCAGTACTCCGTAACCATGATAGTAGAATCATCACATCCGATTCTGGCTCGATGTGCCGACATAACTTCAACGCATTTCGTCGTCCATTTGAGAAGTTCTATATGTCAAAACGCGTTGAGGAAGTGATGTCAGCATGTTGGACCAGAACCAGAAGTGGTCATTTCACCATCTTTGTTGTTACGAAGACGAGGGTCTGCCTTTTATTATTATTTTATAAGCATATTTTTTAATAAAGCATTTGATTCTTGATACTACACTATGGGGTTACCTCTTTTATATCTTTTGGAGGTGTCCAAGGAAAAAAAAAAAAAAAAATGTATTTATTTTTTATAATATATATATATATATATATATATATATATATATATATATATATATATATATATATATATATATATATATATATATATATATATATATATATATACACATACACATACACATACACATATACACATATACATACACACACACATATATACAGTGCCTTGCGAAAGTATTCGGCCCCCTTGAACTTTTCATCCTTTTGCCACATTTCAGGCTTCAAACATCAAGATATAAAATTTTAATTTTTTGTGAAGAATCACCAACAAATGGGACACAATTGTGAAGTGGAACGAAATCTATTGGATATTTTAAACTTTTTTAGCAAATAAAAAAAACTGAAAAGTGGTGCGTGCAAAATTATTCGGCCCCTTTACTTTCAGTGCAGCAAACTCACTCCAGAAGTTCAGCGAGGATCTCTTAATGATCCAATGTTGTCCTAAGGCCGGGTTCACACTAGTGCGACACGACATCTGTCCTACTTTGGATCCGACTTTGCCCTGCGACATGAAGCCGACATATGTCCGACTTTCAATGAACGGGGATCCGACTTGGATCCCCGCCAATATCAGGCACTGTGTTTGGTATGAATCTTGAAGGGGAACTCCAGGCCAAATTTTAAATAAAAACCGGCGTGGGTTCCCCTCCAGAGGCATACCAGGCCCTTGGGTCTGGTCTGGATTTGAACGGGCGCCCCTACGCCGAAAAAACGGCGTGGGGGTTCCCCCAAGATCCAAACCAGACCCTTATCCGAGCACACAACCTGGCCGGCCGCAGGGGAAGAGGGGGGGACGAGAGAGCGGCCCCCTCCCTCCTGAACCGTACCAGGCCACATGCCCTCAACATGGGGGGTTTGGTGCTCTGGGGCAGGGGGGCGACCTGCGGCCCCCCCACCCCAGAGCACCCTGCCCCCATGTTGATGAGGACAGGGCCTCTTCCCGACAACCCTGGCCGTTGGTTGTCGGGGTCTGCGGGCGGGGGGCTTATCGGAATCCGGGAGCCCCCTTCAATAAGGGGGCGCCCGGATCCCGGCCCCCCCACCCTATGTGAATGAGTATGGGGTACATCGTACCCCTACCCATTCACCTGGTGGAAAAAAATTGCAATAAAAAAACACTACACAGGTTTTCAAAGTAATTTATTGCACAGCTCCGGGGGTCTTCTTCCGACTTCCGGGGGTCTTCTTCCGACTTCCGGGGGTCTTCTTCCGACTTCCGGGGGTCTTCTTCCGACTTCCGGGGGTCTCCTGTGTCGTCTCCCGCTCTCCGGTTCTTTCTTCCGCCGGGCCTCCGCTAACTTCTTTTTAGCTCTCTTGCTAACAAAGGCCCGGTCTTCCCGTTGTCTCGTCCGGCTCTCCGTTGTTCTGCCGGCCCCTCCACTAACTTCTTGGTAGCTCTTTCACTAGTGGAGGGGCCGGTCTTCCCGTCGCTGTCGGCTTCTTCTTCCCTCTTCTCCTCCTCGATGTTGACGCGTCGCTTCCTCTCGCTGTAATACTGGCTCTCCGCTCCGCTCCGCATTAATATAGGCTTCTCATGACGTCACAGTCACATGTTCCCATGACGTCACAGTCACATGCTCCGGGGCCATGTGCCCCGGAACATGTGACTGACGTCATGAGAAGCCTATATTAATGCGGAGCGGAGAGCCAGTATTACAGCGAGAGGAAGCGACGCGTCAACATCGAGGAGGAGAAGAGGGAAGAAGACGCCGACGGCGACGACGGGAAGACTGGCGCCTTCACTAGCGAAAGAGCTACTAAGAAGTTGGTGGAGGGGCCGGTAGAAGGACAACGGAGAGCCGGACGAGACAATGGGAAGACCGGGCCTCTGTTAGCAAGAGAGCTAAAAAGAAGTTAGCGGAGGCCCGGCGGAAGAAAGAACCGGAGAGCGGGAAACGACACCGGAGACCCTCGAAGTCGGAAAAGACCCCCGGAAGTCGGAAGAAGACCCTCGGAAGTCGGAAGAAGACCCCCGGAGCTGTGCAATAAATTACTTTGAAAACCTGTGTAGTGTTTTTTTATTGCAATTTTTTTCCACCAGGTAAATGGGTAGGGGTACGATGTACCCCATACTCATTCACATAGGGTGGGGGGGCCGGGATCCGGGGGCTCCCTTATTGAAGGGGGCTCCCGGATTCCGATAAGCCCCCCGCCCGCAGACCCCGACAACCAACGGCCAGGGTTGTCGGGAAGAGGCCCTGTCCTCATCAACATGGGGGCACGGTGCTCTGGGGTGGGGGGGCCGCAGGTCGCCCCCCTGCCCCAGAGCACCAAACCCCCCATGTTGAGGGCATGTGGCCTGGTACGGTTCAGGAGGGAGGGGGGGCCACTCTCTCGTCCCCCCCTCTTCCCCTGCGGCCTGCCAGGTTGTGTGCTCGGATAAGGGTCTGGTTTGGATTTTGGGGGGACCCCCACGTCGTTTTTTCGGCGTAGGGGCGCCTGTTCAAATCCAGACCAGACCCAAGGGCTTGGTATGCCTCTGGAGGGGGAACCCACGCCGGTTTTTTATTTAAATGGCCTGGAGTTCCCCCTCAAGAGCAGTACAGCACAAGTCGCATGCCAATGTCGGACCATACAAGACTGCGGTCCGACTTTGATCCGACTTCAATGATAGTCAATGGGCTGAAGTCGGATCAAAGTCGGACCAAAGTAGTACAGGGAGCATTTTCAAAGTCGGACCGACATGTGTCGGACCAGTAAGGACGGCTCCCATAGGGAAACATTGATTTTCACACGTCATGCGACATGAGCTCCCAATGTCGGAGCGTTTGTCGCCCCAGTGTGAACCAGGCCTAAATGACTGATGGTGATAAATAGAATCCACCTGTGTGTAATCAAGTCTCTGTATAAATGCACCTGCTCTGTGATAGTCTCAGGGTTCTGTTGAAAGCGCAGAGAACATCATGAAGACCAAGGAACACACCAGGCAGGTCCGTAATACTGTTGTGGAGAAGTTTAAAGCCGGATTTGGATACAAAAAGATTTCCCAAGCTTTAAACATCCCAAGGAGCACTGTGCAAGTGATCATTTTGAAATGGAAGGAGTATCAGACCACTGCAAATCTACCAAGACCTGGCTGTCCCTCTAAACTTTCAGCTCAGACAAGGAGACTGATCAGAGATGCAGCCAAGAGGCCCATGATCACTCTGGATGAACTGCAGAGAACTACAGCTGAGGTGGGAGAGTCTGTCCACAGGACAACAATCAGTCGTACACTGCACAAATCTGGCCTTTATGGAAGAGTGGCAAGAAGAAAGCCATTTCTCAAAGATATCCATAAAAAGTCTTGTCTAAAGTTTGCCACAAGCCACCTGGGAGACACACCAAACATGTGGAAGAAGGTGCTCTGGTCCGATGAAACCAAAATCCAACTTTTTGGCCACAATGCAAAACGATATGTTTGGCGTAAAAGCAACACAGCTCATCACCCTCAACACACCATCCCCACTGTCAAACATGGTGGTGGCAGCATCATGGTTTGGGCCTGCTTTTCTTCAGTAGGGACAGGGAAGATGGTTAAAATTGAGGGGAAGATGGATGCAGCCAAATACAGGACCATTCTGGATGAAAACCTGTTGGAGTCTGCAAAAGACCTGAGACTGGGACGGCGATTTAACCTCCAACAAGACAATGATCCCAAACATACAGCAAAATCTACAAAGGAATAGTTCACAAATAAACGTATCCAGGTGTTAGAATGGCTAAGTCAAAGTCCAGACCTGAATCCAATCGAGAATCTGTGGAAAGAGCTGAAAACTGCTGTTCACAAACGCTCTCCATCCAACCTCACTGAGCTCGAGCTGTTTTGCAAGGAAGAATGGGCAAGAATTTCAGTCTCTCGATGTGCAAAACTGATAGAGACATACCCCAAGCGACTTGCAGCTGTAATCGCAGCAAAAGGTGGCTCTACAAAGTATTAACGCAAGGGGGCCGAATAATTTTGCACGCCTCACTTTTCATTTTTTTCTTAGTTAAAAAAGTTTCAAAAAAACAATAGATTTCGTTCCACTTCACAATTGTGTCCCACTTGTTGGTGATTCTTCACAAAAAACTAAAATTTTATATCTTAATGTTTGAAGCCTGAAATGTGGCAAAAGGATGAAAAGTTCAAGGGGGCCGAATACTTTCGCAAGGCACTGTATATATATATATGTGTATGTATGTATGTATGTATGTATGTATGTATGTATGTATGTATGTATGTATGTATGTATGTATGTATGTATGTATATATATATATATATATATATATATATATATCTGGTGGCCAAGGGAGATCACCACAACATGCTACATAGGACCTCATTCAATCTATGGGTCACCCTATTTGATTTATGCGAGGAAACCAGAAGCAAATTAATAAAATCGGATGTATATATTGAGAAGAAGAGTGGCACATGGTGGCCACTGATATAATTATTCACATGCCTGATATGACCCATCTACACTATATTCCCAAAGTATTGGGACGCCTGCCTTTACACGCACATGAACTTTAATGGCATCCCAGTCTTGGTCTGTAGGGTTCAATATTGAGTTGGCCCCCCCTTTGCAGCTATAACAGCTTAAATTCTTCTGGGAAGGCCGTCCACAAGGTTTAGGAGTGTGTCTATGGGAATGTTTGACCATTCTTCCAGAAGTGCATTTGTGTTGTCAGGTACTGATGTTGGACGGGAAGGCCTGGCTCACAGTCTCCCCTCTAATTCATGACAAAGGTGTTCTACCAGATTGAGGCAAGGACTCTGTGCAGGACAGTCAAGTTCCTCCACCCCAAACTCGCTCATCCATGTCTTTATGGACCTTGCTTTGTGCTCTGGTGCGCAGTCATGTTGGAACAGGAAGGGGCCATCCCCAAACTGTTCAAACAAAGTTGGGAGCATGAAATTGTTAAAAACGTTTTGGTACGAGTCCCTTCATTGGAACTAAGGGGCCAAGCCCAACCCCTGAAAAAACAACCTCACACCAGAATCCCCCCTCCACCAAATGACTTGGACCAGTGCACAAAGCAAGGTAGACTCTCTCTCTCTCTCTCTCTAGTGCACAAAAGATCACGCAGGAGGTGGGGCATCGGCACAATGTCTGCAGAGCTGCATCCTATGAGAGATGTGGCCACCCTCCTTTTTGCACGAATCCAGGGAGCTTCAATTCTTTGGGTCAGAGACCTAGAATATGCAGCAAAATAAAAAGTAAGGACCCCCTAAGCTCTACACTTCTTGAGGTTCAGAACAACATCCAGGTATCCGGTATTTTTTTTTGAAGACGAGGCCTGGAAATTGCCACCCACATATTACACTCGACAAGTTCTCTTTTAGCCTCAAGCACATAGGTGGAGATCACTTACCTTAGACCTGTGTACTTCTCCATCGTCATCCTCCCCTCCAACACCCAGGATTTTACGAGTCTTCAGACGACTTACTAGGTCCGTCTGGCTGTGTTTTTTCATTAATGGGGGAGGCTGCTTGGAGGACATCGTCTCCCTCTCGGTGGCTCTTTTACAGACCAGCAATCAAATCCTAAAATAAAGAAAAAATCAGACCAAGTCAAAACTGTTTTTTCCCCCCATTGCAAAAGTGTTACTTTATTGGCGCACCCAAAAAACGTAATTACCAGTCAAGTTATGCTCTGCAAGCTCATGTGTGAAATTATACATGCACAACTTTTTACTGCAAACATATGTGCATTCATTACTTTATTTAATTTTGTTTTTTTCTTTCTCAAAACAAAAAAAGTTTTATTGAACATAAGTAAAGTGACAAAACAGTTCCAAAACACAAGTTGTACATGTAATCTGTGTGGCTCTGCTCACACGCAAGCAATAAGGCCCCTTTCACACTGAGGCGCTTTGCAGGCGCTATTGCGATAAAAATAGCGCCTGCAATGCGCCCCAAAAAAGCCGCTCAATTGTATACAATGTGAAAGCCGAGGGCTTTCACACTGGAGTGTTGCGCTTGCAGGAGGGTCAAAAAACTCCTGGAAGCCGCATCTTTGAGGCGCGGTAAAAATACCGCTCCTATAGCGCCCCTGCCCATTGAAATCAATGGGGTAGCGCCTCCAAAACGCCCGCAAAGAGGCGTTATTGCGGGCGTTTTTAACCAATTTTCGGCCGCTAGCGAGGGTTAAAATCCCCATGCTAGCGTCCGCAAATCGCAGGAAAAAATACGGTATAGCGTCGTTAAAAATAGCACCGCTATACCGCCAGCGCATCCAGCATGAACGTATCCTAAGTATATCATATCAACCATTTCCATCCGCAAACAAGTGTCCCATCTCAATCTAGTACATACAGCCAGGTTCTCTCAATCTATGTCCCAACTCGACATATTCAAAACAGGTAACCAACGTGCACACATAGCAATCTGCCCACAAGGGCTTTAAAATAAGCGATCCTATACCAGATCCACCGGAGCTAGACCAGGGGAGACATTTAACCAAAGTTTGTCGTATTTAGTGCGGGTCCCCCCTACGCTGATATACAAGTTCTTCCAGACGGAGTGTAACCCCCATTTGTGTAATCCATTCCTGTACTGTGGGCGGGTCGGTGGACTTCCAGTATCTCAAGATCATCAGACGAGACTGGAACAGAGCTCAACAAATGGCTTGCTTAGGGATATCCTCCACCTGGAGGCCATCTATTATCCCCAGCAAACAAGTTTTAGGGTCTAGAGATATTTGGACCTGGAAAGCCCTATTAAGGTGCAATTTAGGGCAGCGCCACAAAAAAGGTGAATGAGGTCATCATGGTCTCTTATTAATTTTTTTTTGCAAAAGGTGAACTCTTTGGTGTCTTTAACTACTTCAGTCTCGGGCCAATTCTGACACTTCCCAGATATATGTAGCAATCTACATCCTTTTTATTACTTAGAACCCCTAGAACCCCAAAACATACATACACACATATAATGTGGCCCTTTGCTTACCATTATCTGGCCCTTGAGGCACTACCCCTCCCACTGACACCAATGACGGGGCACTAGTCCCCCCCCCACTGACACCAATGACGGGGCACCATTCCCCCCCCACTGACACCAAGGACGGGGCACCATTCCCCCCCCACTGACACCAAGGACGGGGCACCATTCCCCCCCCACTGACACCAAGGACGGGGCACCATTCCCCCCCACTGACACCAAGGACGGGGCACCATTCCCCCCCACTGACACCAAGGACGGGGCACCATTCCCCCCCACTGACACCAAGGACGGGGCACCATTCCCCCCCACTGACACCAAGGACGGGGCACCATTCCCCCCCACTGACACCAAGGACGGGGCACCATTCCCCCCCACTGACACCAAGGACGGGGCACCATTCCCCCCCACTGACACCAAGGACGGGGCACCATTCCCCCCCACTGACACCAAGGACGGGGCACCATTCCTCCCACTGACACCAAGGACGGGGCACTATTCCTCCCACTGACACCACTGATGGGGCACTATTGCTCCCACTGACGGGGCACTATTGCTCCCACTGACACCACTGATGGGGCACTATTCCTCCCACTGACACCACTGATGGGACATTGGTTATAGCCACAGACCTGGGCCCCATTTCTACTCCCACTGGGCAACGTCAGGCCCCCCTAAAGTCCAAAAGGACAGTAAACTGGGCGTTCGAAAAAATTGGAGACCCCCCTGCCCTAGAGAATAAAATGATGGGCGTTTCAATGTTTTGTGTTACGCAGAGGTTTTTCAAACGCAATGTTTTTGAAAAGAATACACTTTAGTGAATTTTATTGAAAAAAAATATTATATATTATATATATATATATATATATATATATATATATATCAAAAATATATCAAAAAATCAAAAATTGTTTGGTAAAATATAAAAGATGTTACGCCATGTTAATAGATTTTTGTGCACACTCGTAGGAAAAGCGTCAAACTACGGTACTTAAACATCTCCATTGGCAGCGCTTTATAGGCCTTTACGGGTTACCAGTTTAGGAGGTACACAGGAGGCCCGGTGCTAGAATTATTTGCGCTCGCTATAAAAGTTCGTAGAACTTGTGGTGCAATCGGCGTTTACATATGCATGCTTTCGTTTTTTTTTCAGAAACTAAAGCACTTCATGTTCTATCCCTTACAAATTAAACATTTTGCACTTTCCATACGCCCCGCGTCCTTATCCCTCCACAAAATTCGCCAGCATCACTCATGTCTTTTTAATCCACATAACCAGATTCTCTTCGAGTGACCTGCAATTAGCGGCACACTAGCAATTAAACACCCGTGCTCCGGCTGGCACACGGCCAATAGCTCGACTCAGAAAAGGACAGACAGAGCTGGGCGGCTGCCGAAGGGTTTGTAAAACGCCACAAAGGAAGCAGAACGCTGATAACTGAGAAAAAGAAAAAAAAGAAGGAAATTAAAGTACAAAAGATTGTCACAAGACAATCACAGAGATCATTTAACGGATTTCTAAAAAAAAAAAAAAAGTTCTATCTGAAGAAAAACTAAACGGTTTTCAGCGATCGCATATTTTAAAGTCATAATTGTAAAAGTTTAGCGCGATTGTATTGTTGATGTGTGAAAGAAGAACCTCCACGTAATCTTCCAAAGTATCTTTTTAATCGAGAGAAAAGATGTACTTAAAAGTAGAAGGAATAACTGACGCATTTCGCAGTAAATGAGCTCAATTATAGATCTACATTAAAACTGAGCTCCAGGCAGGTAGCAAAAAGACCACAAATTTAATCTGGGGAAGTATTCATTAAAGTCATTAAATAGATTTTAAAATAGAACCAGCTTAAAGTGTTATTAAACCCTCCATTTAAAAAAAAAAAAAAAAAAAAAAAAAAAAAAAACTGTAGCAGCATACGGTACGTTATTATTGTTACCTGTTCCCTTGATGTGTTTAGTCTTTGTAGAATAATGAGCCTTTGAAGTGTTGGTGTGCTTAGTTTCTACTAAATGTGGCTCATCTGACTTGCAGGGTTTCCCAGGAAGCCAGACGTAGCCTCTCTGATGTGATGTGCATCTTTATATGCTTTGATCAGGGATGCCTGTACATTACGGGGATCACACAACAGTTGTGCTTGGGGAACATTCTATGTGCAATACAGGCAGCAGCACTCTGGCTGTGCTCAGGAGACACGTGTATTCCGAGCAGCACCCTAGTGCTGCACTCGGGGGTCCATGCACATTACGGCTCTGTGCTCAAGGGAGGCCTGCACATTACGGCTCTGTGCTCAAGGGAGGCATGCACATTATGGCTCTGTGCTCAAGGGAGGCATGCACATTACGGCTCTGTGCTCAAGGGAGGCATGCACATTACGGCTCTGTGCTCAAGGGAGGCATGCACATTATGGCTCTGTGTTCAAGGGAGGCATGCACATTATGGCTCTGTGTTCAAGGGAGGCATGCACATTATGGGAAGCACTCAACCGATGTGCTCTGGAGATGCATGTAATTGAAGATAGCATTTTGCTATCGGTGGTGGTGCATGTGCAATACAGGCAGAGCTCTGGTGCAAGAGATGCATAAGCTTTATGGGCAGCGTCCTGGTGATGTGCTCAAAGGATGCATGAGAGTTATGGGCAGGGGATGCACTCTGCCGATGTGCTCTGGAGATGCACGTGCATTGCTGGTAACACTCTACTGATGTTCTTGGGGGGCGCATGTGCAATACAAGTACCAGAGCGCTGCTATGCCCAAGGGATGTATAAGCATTATGGGCAGCGCTCTAATGCTGTGCTCAGGGTATGTATGAGTATTATGAACAGTGCTCTGGTGCTGTGTTCAAAGGATGCATGAGAATTATGGGCAGATGATGCACAAGCATTATTGGCAGCACTCTAGCATTGTGCTCGGGGGTTGCAAGTACATTATGGCTCTGTGCTCATGGGATGCATGCGCATTACCAGCAGCCCTCTGCTGATGTGCTCTAGAGATTCATATGAATGCATAGCACTCGGTTGATGTTCTTGGGAGGGGGTGCAATACAGGCAGTGCTCTGATGCTCAGGGGATGCATAAGGATTATGGGCAATGCGCTCTGGTGCTGTGCTCAAAGGACGCATGAGAATTATGGGCAGGTGTTGCATGTGCATTATGGGTAGTTCTCTGGTCCTATGTTCAGGGCATGCATGAGCATTTTGGACAGAGGATGCATAAGCATTATTGGCAGCACTCTAGCAATGTGCTCCGGGGTGCATGCACATTATGGCTCTGTGCTCAGGGGATGCTTACGCATTAGGGCAGCACTCTACTGATGTGCTCTGGAGATGCATGTGCATTGCTGGTAGCACCATGCTGATGTTCTAGGGGTGGCACGCGCACGCATGAGCATTATGGGCAGCACTCTAGTGCTATGCCTAGTGGGTGCATGAGCATTCTGGGCAGAGGATGCAGAAGCATTATGGAGAGCGCTCTGGCGATGTGATCAGGGAATGCATGCTCACTATGGCAGCTCACAAGGAATCATTGTACATGTAGTCTCAATGCATTAGGTCTTCAACGTGCTCAGTGCAACATAAACAGCAATTAAGGTTTTATTAGAACTTTAAATGTTTCCTGAAGTCTAATGGTTCACCCAGTGCTCTCAGCCCAAAGTATGAACATTCCTACAGGAGGACAGAGCTAAATGACTCCATCAGTGTCCCCCTGTCCCTTTGTTATCCGAGGACAAGTTGGTGATCAAGCCGTCTTGCTTAGCTACGGTAGTGAAAAATTAGGTCACAGTTTGGCGAGGATGTCTAGATAACACGAATGGCTGAACACAATTACAAAAAGGTAAAGCAGCTCATGAATATGTATTTCAATAGTGTATTCAGCGGTTTGCTTAAATCACAAAATCCTTTTGTTTCGACTTGAAGATTTGGAATTAAAAAAAATAAAAATAAAATCAGTGTTGAAGATTGCAAAGTGTTGGTCCTTCTTTAAATACGCTATTCTGGCGTCTTTCCCACCTCAGAAACTTTGATTGGCTCCCGACTCCTTGAACACAGTTTTATTTATTCTCAATTTCTGTCATTTACAGATTTTTAAACACCTGCGGCACTGAATTTTAAATTCTTCAATAATCCATAGAGGCTTGCTAGATACATTCCTGACACAGGATAATATAGGCCCCAGGAGATTTACCACATAAAGCTACAAAGTCTCACTAACAGGGGGTGTAGATAAGGGGGGGGGGAGCTGGGGGGGTTCAAACCTCAAAAGCATTCACAGGCACAGCAGCAGCCATGTACATTGATCAGTGTTGGAAGAGTTTATCGGGGGGGTGTCGGGAGGAACGCCGAGGTGAGCAGCCTTGGAAGAGGGTGTCGGGAGGGGAACGCCGAGGTGAGCAGCCTTGGAAGAGGGTGTCGGGAGGGGAACGCCAAGGTGAGCAGCCTTGCAAGAGGGTGTCGGGAGGGGAACGCCAAGGTGAGCAGCCTTGCAAGAGGGTGTCGGGAGGGGAACGCCAAGGTGAGCAGCCTTGCAAGAGGGTGTCGGGAGGGGAACGCCAAGGTGAGCAGCCTTGCAAGAGGGTGTCGGGAGGGGAACGCCAAGGTGAGCAGCCTTGCAAGAGGGTGTCGGGAGGGGAACGCCAAGGTGAGCAGCCTTGCAAGAGGGTGTCGGAGGGGAACACCAAGGTGAGCAGCCTTGCAAGAGGGCGTCGGAGGGGAACGCCAAGGTGAGCAGCCTTGCAAGAGGGTGTCGGAGGGGAACGCCAAGGTGAGCAGCCTTGCAAGAGGGTGTCGGAGGGGAACGCCAAGGTGAGCAGCCTTGCAAGAGGGTGTCGGAGGGGAACGCCAAGGTGAGCAGCCTTGCAAGAGGGTGTCGGAGGGGAACGCCAAGGTGAGCAGCCTTGCAAGAGGGTGTCGGAGGGGAACGCCAAGGTGAGCAGCCTTGCAAGAGGGTGTCGGAGGGGAACGCCAAGGTGAGCAGCCTTGCAAGAGGGTGTCGGAGGGGAACGCCAAGGTGAGCAGCCTTGCAAGAGGGTGTCGGAGGGGAACGCCAAGGTGAGCAGCCTTGCAAGAGGACGTCCGAGGATTCAGAAGCGATTTGCGTTGCAGAGATCAACAATGTTGGCAACACCGTAGAAGGGGTGCAGAGGTGAGCCGCATTGGAAGGAGGGTGGCAAGAGATGCAGAGTGAGCAGTCATTTCATTCATTGGATTTCAGTTCTTTCAATTGTAGATGCTCACCGCCACAAGTGGGTCTTAACTAAAAAAGGTCTGAGGGCTCTTGAGGGGTAATAGAGAATCACAGAGACCTAGTGACATCACTGGGTCAAAAATGATGTAATGAAAATTTTTCATTTGGACATTGATAGGGGTGGAGTGGAGAAACCAGGGCAGGCAAAACTCTCCTCCACTAGCCGATAAGTAGGCAAATTCCAAAAAAGGTTTTTTTTTTTTTTATAGAAAAAGGACAAAGAAATCTTCCAGTATTCATGTACACGGCCACTTCAACTGCCATTCTGCAAAATACAAAAAGTAAAGAACTACTTTACACTAATTAAAATCTTCTAGGCTCCTGTCAGGATGACAGGTTCACTTTAAAAGTTACAAATTCAGAAATCCATATTGCACAGCAGGAACGTTGGCACAGACTTCTTCCTAGCTGCCCGCTTACTACATAAAGATTAATTATTTTGGACACGTGCATAGCGTGCGTTTAAAAAAAAAAAAAAAAAAAAGCCAGTGAAAGCCTAATTACTCTTCCGGCGGTGCTTGATTTTACTGGCCTCGGATTAGAGCGTGTAATTAGGAAGCGAGCCAGGGCCCCTCTCCACCGCATCGCTGCCACTTGGCAGGGACCCCAGGCTTGGCTGGCGGAGGTCTCCATTATGAGAGATGGATGTTTATGTCCATGCCTTCCTATAACTACAAAAACCTCAGACTCTCGTCTGTTTGAAAAAAATGTTGAACGTCATCTTAAAACTGTTCGATATAAAATTCACACTTCTCTTAATGTTTTTTTCTTGTTGATGGAAAAACAGCCAATAAATATGCTAATTCACAGCGCTCTGGTAATTTTTGAGTTAGTCTATTGGATTAGATTTTGACTGCCATTACCCTTTTCTTTTTTTTTTAACAGACCAGGCCTTTTCTGTCACTTTTTGTTTACTTATAACAAGTATTTTTTGCTAGAAAATTACGTAGAACCCCCAAACAGCATGATTTTTAATTTTATTTTTCCCTTTTAAAAGCAGAGGCCCTAGAGAATTGGTGGGTTTCTCAATTTTTTATGTCACATGGTATTTGCGCAGCGGTTATTCAAATACAATTTTTTGGGGAAAACACGTTTTTTTTGCATAAAAAAAAAAAAAAACACAACACACAATACATAGCACATTATTTTTGTAAAATAAGATGAAGTTATACAGAATAAATATAGATGCCAAACATGTCAAGCTTTAAAATTGCACACGCCCGTGCAACGGTGGCAAAGGGCGTAAATTTTACTAGCCGCAGACATTTTAAAAGCCTTTACAGGTTACCAATTTAGATGTACAGAGGAGGTCTAGTGCTAGAATTGCTGCCCATGATCTGACATTTGCAGCGATACCTCACATGTACGGGATGATCACTGTGTGTGTGCACGCGGGAGTAAATCGTGCTTTTTTTTTTTTTAAGCACGGTTGCTAGATTCATTTTTTTTTTTTATCACTTATTGCTGTCACAAGTAAATGTAAACAGCCTTGTGACAATAGGCACGCGACAGGTCCTCTTTAATGGAGAGATCTGGGGTCTATAAGATTTCAAATCCCTCCTCTGCACTTAAAAGCATTTAAAAAAACACCAAGATCAGCATTTCTGAATGCTTTTGATTTTTAAAAAAAATTGCGCAGATAGTTTCCGAGTAAACTGGAAGTGATGTAATTTCATCGGTTCAGAGTTACTGTTACGAACAGCCAATCCCGGTGGGATGGGAGAGCCCGAGAGAGCCGTGGAAGGCGGATTGGGTGGGGGAACGTCCCCTCCTACTGCTTGTAATCGCAACTGAGCGGCTGGTAAGCCACGCCAATTGCCATTGCAAGAGAGCCGACCGCCGGCTCTAAAAAATGATCCCAGGGTGATGCCTGCAGCCATCATACTGGTACAACCATCTAAAGTCCAGCGGACGTAAAAAAAAATGGATCGCCGTCATCATCCTACACTCCCCTGGTGCTAATTATACACTGATAAAAAGGTAAATTTGAGAGACGTATGTTACAGCCAATTTAGCACTTGCAATTTTCACAGCATGCACTTTACATATTGTACATTCACATCAATCTCTGCCCTCAGGGAGCTTTCAATCCAAGGTCCCCGTCTCACATGCATACATACATAGACATATACTAGGGCCACTTCTGGGGGGAGGGGGGGGTGTCAGGACCAGAATCTGAACCTGCATAGTCTCAGGTGTCTGGCAGTATCTCTTCTTGCTGAGCCAACTGAGATCCTGGACAGCTCTTTGAACAATCTTGCCTTGAACCTTGTTTCTCTTGAACCCCAAGCCCTTTACTCCTCCCATGAACCCATGAACTTGTTTAAGCCCTGTCTTTGCACTTCCTGTTTGCCAGGTCATTGTGCTGGTCAGCCAATATCTCACTCAAGACCCCCCCCCCCCCGGCTGCCGCCCGTATCTTCTCTACCACTCGCTACTGACCTTTGGCTTGTTCCTCGACTACGTTTCCACTTGAACCCAACCTGCAACCAGTCATTACTTATTACCTTAGGATCAAGCAGAAGCATAGTTGAGGAACAAGGTAAACATACAACCACTCATTAATTACCTTTGGCTTGTTACTCAACTATGCTTCTGCTTAATCTCAACATACAACCACTTTTTACTGACCTTTGGCTTGCTTACTGACTACACATCTGCTTGATCCCTACCTGCTATATCTGCTACTGGACCCCAACTTGCTCACCTGGTGGGGCAATCTTGAAGACGACAACCTGGAACCAACACACAGCAAAACCCATCTCCATCATCAGGAGCTCTGGTGAAGAGCAGATAGTGCTCAGACCCCCCCACCTTGGGTGAACCTGCATTATCAGCCAGGGTGACCTGCTTGTATACTCATCCAGCTGGTCGGTGGGAGCCTCTCTACTGCTATTGCTACTGGTCTCCGAGCCTGACTTCTGACCATGACAGGGCACAAGCTTTGTCCAACAGGTGTCCAAGGAAACAGGCAACATGTTTTGAGGAGTAACCTCGCTTTCTAAAACTCTTCCAGCAGCAGCTTGCACCCCTTTTTCCTTAAAGGCATGATAAACTTTCCTAACTGCAGCTTCTCACACAAGCTGGGGAAATCCAAAGCCAGAGAGCATAATTACATAATTGCCCTAAACTGAGAAAGTGGTGAATCTGAGCCATGAAACGCTAAAGAATCATCCCTTTCATACACTATGACTCCGGTCCATCCTTATACACACCACAAATCTATCACACAATCCAATCGGCACCTCTGCCATTCAGGACACAGACAGGTCTTTGTTAGCTCCTCCTATCCAAGGAGCATATTACCTCCAGAGGATTTAGGATCGGGACCCCCAAGGCATCAAGAATGATCACCAATATCTGGCATGAACACCCATATAATTTTTTTTGAGTATCAACAACTATAATATAGATACACGCTACACTAGAAGGGCTCCTTCACTTCTCCGATTTCTCCGGTAGACACCCAGAACCATGCCATGGGTCCTCATGTCTCTTCAGGTTGACCTTCTGGAACTCTGGAGGACCCAACAGCAATGACAGCTGAACGAAGCCCGCCACTGGCCAAGGTGTGCCGGCTACAACTAACTGTCTCACACTGGCCCAATGAGCACCATACAAGCTGCCAAAACATGAGTTATCACTTTAAATTTCATTTAATAAATGTTGTCCGAGTTTATTACACGAGATCTGTTTGCAATCTCTGTTTTTTTATCTTTATAAAACGTATATGGAGTGCTTAACCACATGCATATTGGGCACTTTTACTCCCTTCCTGTCCAGGCCAATTTCCAGCTTTCAGCACTCTCACACTTTGAAGGATAATTGCACGGTCATGCTGCACTGTACCTTTCATAGTTTGTTATAAAGTTTTGCAAACAGGTAATTTTTCTCCTTCACTGATGCGCACTGATGAGCAGCACTGATAACCAGGACACCGATCAGTGTACATGTCCCTTTTACACAAGCTGGTTATCGCCTCTCTTCTTCACTCCTCACGCTGCCAGCATGAGGAAAAGAGTGCTGATAACCGGCTTCTGTTTACATCATCTGATCAGGAGGTAAAGAGACACTGATTGTCTCTTTACCTCAATCTGCGATCAGCAGTGTCCGGAGGATACTACGATTACAGAGCCGCAGGATCGTTAACATAAGGACGTCAAATGACGCCCTCCCAGAGCTGGCCAGCCGGGCTGTAGCCATCATTCGGCTAAAGAGCAGTCGGCAAGAGGTTAAGCAACTGTTGGCGAGCTCGTGTAAGATACTACTTTTGTCCAAATACCACCAACAGCGCACTCTTAAAAAAGGTGAACTCCGTGATAAGCAAATATTGTCTAAAATCGATTATGTGTATTCTTCCATGAATCTCGGTGTGCTTTGTTTATTTCTTCCAGATCTGTTCAGTAATCCAGTGTGAGACTTTCCCTCTGTAATAAAGACCGTCCACTGCTGCCCTTTCTTCTTGTGCAGAGGGACTGGTCTTGTCTCCACCCCCTTCCTGTAGTTTTCGGCAGGCAGCCTGTAGTGGGTGGAGTCTGCTGGGCCCCTCCCACAGCTCTGCTCTCTGCACAGGCTATGTACAGTGATGATGAAAATAGCAAGTAGACATGTGCGGTTCAATTCACCCTGAATAAATATTCAGACAAGTTTTTCGTTATTTGGGAGTACCATTTTGAAAAATAATGCTGTTTTTGTTGAACCAAAAAGGCGATTTAAAGAAGGCGTCATTGTAATCATTTGATGAAGATTTTTCTTTTGTTTTTGTTTTTTTCGGATTCAAATGTGGCAAACAACATACTTTTGAAGAAAATTGAAAAAAAGACATAAAAACGAATTCCGAAAAATTATTCCGAACACAAATCCCAAATTGAACGAATCAACTGATTTTAACAAGACTAAAAATTACAGTAACTAGATTAACGTACCTAAACTAAAACAAATTTTTTCGTCATGCACATGTCTAATAGCAAGGTGTCCCCGAATCTCCCACTGGAGGGAGGAAGGGGTAGATGGGGGGGGGGGGGGATTTTCACGTGCCTGACAGAAGTAACAAAAATTAAAATAAATCAATCTCTATATATTAAAACTAGAATATTTATTATACATAGTCTTTTCTGCTGCCAAGTTTGTTAAACAACCAACAAAATACAAGGTGATTGATTTGGGCGAAACGTGTCGCTTCAACAGTCTTCTTCAGGATCCACTTGATATTCTTAATGTATCAACCCAAATTGGCGTTTAATAGAGAAATAGATGGGGGGGGGGGCTAATTCAAAAAGTAGTGTTAGCCAAGTGATATCAAGCAAAGTAACAATTTGCCTTGCATAAAGGGATAGTCCAAACAAAGCCTCAGATCGAGATAATGTGAAGGAGGATAGTAATCACGGTTTCAGATGGAGGCCCCACCTGTCATTCACAGGAGTCAGCAAAAGAAAAGCCACCAGTCCTGCATTTTGTTAGACTGAAAACCAGTACTGTTGGATCAGCTTGAGTTTAGAAAATGGCATCACCCCGATGAGGTCACTGTTGAATTTTCAAGGCAATATCTGCAAAGCATAAAGTGGATTTGTGGCTATTGCGGGACATAGTATATGTATATTTACATATATAATGTTTGGGGTTTCTAATTTTCTAGCACAAAAAAATGCTGATTTTTACATGTATGAATTGGCCCGGAGTGGAAGTGGTTAAGCCATCAATTGTGCAGCTGCATCCATATTGTTCCCGCCCACGGACCGCCCCTTGACGCGTTTCACTGTTGGCTCGATCACAAGGATGTTTGGTGTTTTTTTTTTTTTCCTACCTGATCTTATATTGGAATGAATTTCCATCTGGACTATGCTGCAACCCTTCAAATCTCAGACCCATTTAGGGATAATATGCGATTATAGCCATGCCGCATCCTTCTTTTCCAATGGTTGAAGTTTTTCTATAGCAAAGTATTTTCCTGGCCAGCAGAATAAAAATATATACGCTTTTACGCTCTGGTTTTACAGATTTAAAATGGTTTAATGAGCACTAAAAGTTTAACGAAAAATATATCCCACTTAATTAGATCGTATTTTCTTCACGCGGTGTATATTGCTTGGTTACAAGCAAGGGAGGGGGAGGGGTGACCGAGAGATATATAGACACACAGAGTACATCAGGTTATTATGTTACACTACGCGCGCCCGCATTCGCTTTGATATCATGGAATATTATGAGATCTAACGCAGCGCGCTGGATAAAAATAAAATAAATAAACGCAATCTCCTTGCTTTTAACTCGCGGAGAAACCAGATATTCCCAATTCATATCGGAGATGTAGAACACGCTGTACCTCTATGCTGCGTCCGCGCATATAAAATGCATTAGCGTCCAACTGTTGAGTGGTGCTTCTTGTACATCTTCCAAAACTGCAATTTAGGGACGGTTGAGCTACAATGTAATTTACTTTAAAAGTGCACCTGGGGTCTGCTCATAAAAGGTTCACCTAAAATAAAAACAGATGTAAACCTTATGAATGACGCCTGGGGATCTTTTTTTAAATAAAATTATATAATATATATATATATATATATATATATATATATATATATATATATATATACATATATACACACACACATACATATACACACACACATATACACACACACACACATATATATATATATATATATATATATATATATATATATATATATATATATATATATATATACATATATATACACACACACACACACACACACACACACACACACACACACACATATACATACATATATATATTAGGGCTGGGCGATTTTCCCCCAAAAAAAAATCTGCGTTTTTTTTATAAAAAACTCGATTTACGATTCGATTCGATTTTTTTTTATTATTATATTAATTAAAGTGCATCAACAAACAAAATTGCAAAGGCAAACCCTTTCTCTAACTGCAAAGTCAGTGTGCAACAAACACACAATATAATCCAGCGCTCATAGAACATACATTATTAACTATTGAAAACTCTTGAAACTCTGTGTGTGATTCCTTCTGTCCCAGCCTTGCTGCGATCCTGGCTCTGCATCCTTTTGGGTTGGAGGGCCCTCCACATGCTGGTCTGCCTGTTGTCCATCATTCAAGGTACTGTGCTCACACGGAGATCATGCCACAGGCTTTGTTTTTACTTTAACCCCTCCTTGCTCCACGGATGTCACTGCAAGTTTAACAAGTTTGTCACCACTGGCAACTGGAGAGTTAAGATTCATTTGCCCTCTGCACATTTGGGATTGGATCCCTCTCTTTATTGTGATAAATGGACTAAGCTTTTTTATCAATTCTTCAAGAGTTTTCAATAGTTAATAATGTATGTTCCATGAGCGCTGGATTATATTGTGTGCATGTTGTGTATTTTGTACTTCTGGCTACGGATTTTTTCTTGCTGCGCTGGATCCTGTTTTTTCCCCCTTTTGGATACTTTGTACTTCCCAAATGATTTGGGATTTTTTTCTTATTATTATTATTATCATCCATTATATTTTTTTCTTTATCCACCAATTTAGCGCTTGTGACCTTTTGTTGTCTTTTGCAGTGTGCAACAAAGATTGTTAAACATCCAAATTATTAATACTGTATTTGGATTTAGCTAATAAAACAACAAAAAATCCTGAGGTTACTCTTAGTTGAATTGAACTGTGTCCATGCCTCACTGTACCCGTGTCTCACTGTGCCCGTGCCTGATGCAGATTTTCATGGTATACGGATTTTACTGCTATACCGGTGGCCATTCCAGTATTCAAAAGCCGCGCCTCCTCCTCGTCTGATAGGCGGAACACTCAATTTCCCAGCATTCAGTGTTCCGCCTATCATGGTCATCCTCATAACACAGACGAGGATGAGAGGATGTCCGTGATAGGCTGAATACTGCCTGCTGTGAAATTGAGTGTTCCGCCTATCACAGACGAGGACTCGGGAGGCGCGGCTTTTGAACACTGCAATGGCCGCCGTCTGTCTGCATGACACGCTGATCAGGTAGGCAGACGGCAGCTGCAGCGAGTAGATGTAATTGGGGTAACGCTGCCCAGTGCCATTCCGGATACGCCCCCTGCAGTCCTGCTACGGAAATTTTGAAGGAAAAAAAAAAAAAAAATCTAAAAAAAAATCGATTTTCTTCAAAACTGAATCGATTGGAGCTCAAAACTCGATTCAAGATTAAAATCGATTTTTTTCCCAGCCCATATATATATATATATATATATTATATATATATATATATATATATATATATATATATATATATATATATATATATCTCTCAAACACCAGTTTTAACCACTTGCTTACTGGGAACTCAAACACAGCTCCTGCCCAGACCAATTTTCAGCGCTCTCACACTTTGAATGACAATTACTTAGTCATGCAACACTGTACCCAAATGATTATTTGTTGTCCTTTTTTTTTCATACAAATAGAGCTTTCTTTTGGTGGTATTTGATCACTTCTGGGTTTTTTATATTTTGCGCTATAAATAAAAAAAAGACTGAAAATTTTGAAAAAACAAAACACGAGTTTTTCTTAGTTTCTATAATAAAATTTTGCAAATTATTAATTTTTCTTCATAAATTTTGCCCACAATTTATACTGCTACATATCTTTGATAAAAATAACCCCAAATTTTTAGAAATTATTTGGCCTGTGTGAAAGTTTTAGAGTCTACAAGCTATAGTGCAAATCATAAAAAATGTATCACATCTGATGTACTGGTGGCCCATCTAATTTCTTGAGACCCTAACATGCCAGGAAAGTACAAATGCCCCCCAAATAACCCCTTTTTAAAAAGGCGGCACAGGGGGGCACTGATGAGGTGGCACAGGTGGGCACTGATGAGGCGGCACAGGTGGGCACTGATTACTGATGGCACAGGTGGTCAGATTGGTACAGATAGACACAGCACAGGTGGGCACAGATCCCCAACAGGCACTGTGGTACCAATGGGGCACTGTAATAACACAAACTCACAGGTCGCTCTCCCTCCTCACACGTGGTCTCTGTGTGAGGAGGGAGAGCCGGCAATGAGAGATGATCTCATATGTTTACATTTGAGATCATCTCTCACTGGCCACGCCGATCGCGCTATAAATGGCCGCAGTGATTGGCTATTTACAGCGATCTGTGATTGGCTGTGTCCAAGGGACACGGCCAGCACAGAAGTTCTCTGATGCACGCGCGCGGAACGAGGAAAGGGGAGGACGTCAATTGACTGCCTCCCGGCATTGTTGGTCCGCGCTGTAGCCGTCATTCGGCTATAGCACGGGCCTCTAGTGGTTAAATATTACCCATTGTTTGAGGTGTTTGTTTCTAATGTTCGTCAGCTCCATCTACTGGCCACAATGCAGTATTTTCCGGATTGAAGTATTTTGGGACAGTTCTGAATTGTGGCCACTAGATGGAGCAAACGATCACAGCAAATAAACGTATCACAAGGATTATGAGTATTTCCTATGATCTCCAGCTTCATCTATGACCGGTATCCGGAAATGCCTTTTTCAACCCGACATGTGTGAGATGTTGTGCGGCCTCAGCCAAGCATGCCCCCCAACGCGTTTTGCCCCCCCAGGGCTTACACAGACGCTAGAGCAGGGGTAGGCAACCTGGGGCCCTCCAGCTGTTGTGGAACTACATTTCCCATGAGGCATTGCAAGGCTGTCAGTTACAATTACTCCCAGGAGCATGATGGGACTTGTAGTTGTGCAACAGCTGTAGGGCCTCATGTTGCCTACCCCTGCTCTAGAGGGCCATGTTGGCGGAGTAGCCCTGGCTGATGCCGCATAACACATTTTCCGGATACCTGTAATTGATATCTCTAGTGCAAGTCTAAACGCCGGCACCCCTACACCATAGGACCAGGGGAAAGAGACTGTACACCTGCTTGTAGCTGCTTAGCAAGGCATGTCAGCTCCATCTAGCTTGTCATAATGTGCTCTTTTCCAGAAAAAACTCCAATCGGGAAAATACTGCATTATGACCATTAGATGGAATGGATCATCATAGCACAGCAGACAAAAAATAAATGGGCATTTCCTATGATAGTCATCTAGTGGCCACAATGCAGTCTTTTCCTGATTGAAGTATTAGGGGGAAAATACTGCATTACGGCCACTAGATGGAGCAAAAGATCCGTGCAAATAAACATATCAGGTGGATAATGAGCATTTCCTACGATTTCCACCTTCATCTATGACTGGTATCCAGAAATACCTTGCTTCCAACCCTTGATTAGTTATGTGGCCTCAGACAGCGCTACTTCGTCGATCACAGCCACGACGCGTTTTACCCCACCCACCAGGGCTTAGTCAGACTCTAGAGCAGGGGTCTCAAACTGGCGGCCCTCAAGCTGTTGCAGAACTACAAGTCCCATAATTCCTCTGCCTATGGGAGTCATGCTTGTAACTGTCAGCCTTGCAATGCCTCATGGGAATTGTAGTTCTGCAACAGCTGGAGGGCCGCCAGTTTTAGACCCCTGCTCTAGAGGGCCTGGTCGGCGAAGTAGCCCTAGCTGATGCCGCATAACATCTCAAGTGGGCCTGGTTGGGAGAGCAGCGTTTCCAGATACCTGTAATTGTAAACTCTAGTGCAAGTCTAAACACCCACAACCCTACACCCGACCAGGGGTGAGAAAGACTGTACACCTGCTTGGAGCAGCATTGCAAGGCTTGTCAGCTCCATCTAGCTGACCATAATGCGCGATTATCCAGAAAAAAAAACTCTAATCAGGAAAATACCGCATTGTGACCATAGCACATAAACCTAAGCAGACGGAAAAAAACAAAAATGTATTTCTTATGATAATCCGCTCAATCTAGTGGCCACATTGAGGTATTTAATGGAAAATACACCAATCAGGAAAATACTTCATTATGGCCACTAAAAGGAGCGGATAATCATAGCAAATAAACCTATCAGACACAAATTATGGGTATTACCTAGGATCGCCAGCTCC
>CM055119.1:186576978-186652305 GCA_029206835.1 Rana muscosa | reverse complement strand
AATCTCAAGGTTACAAGTCCATCTCCAGAGATCTAGATTTGCCTTTGTCCGCAGTGCACAACATCATCAAGAGGTTTGCACCCCATGGCACTGTAGCTAATCTCTCTGGGCGTGGACGGAAGAGAAAAATTGATGAAAGGTTGCAACGCAGGATAGTCCGGATGGTGGATAAGCAGCCCCAAATAAGTTCCAAAGAAATTCAAGCTGTCCTGCAGGCTCAGGGAGCGCCAGTGTCAGCGCCAACTATCCGTCAACATTTAAATTAAATTAAATGCTATGGCAGGAGACCCATTAGGACCCCACTGCTGACAGAGAGACATAAAAAAAGCAAGACTACAGTTTGCCAAAATGTACTTGAGTAAGCCAAAATCCTTCTGGGAAAATGTCTTATGGACAGATGAGACCAAGATGGAGCTTTTTGGTAAATCACAATCATTCTACTGTTTACCGAAAATGGAATGAGGCCTACAAAGAAAAGAACACAGTACCTACTGAGAAATATGGTGGAGGTTCAATTATGTTTTGGGGTTGTTTTTGCTGCCTCTGGCACTGGGTGCCTTGAATGTGTGGAAGGCATCATGAAATCTGGAGGATTACCAAACTATTTTGGGTCGCACTGTAGAGCCAAGTGTCAGAAAGCTGGGTTTGCGTCCGAGATCCTGGGTCTTCCAGCAGGCCAATGACCCCAAACATACATCAAAAAGCACCCAGAAATGGATGGCAACAAAGCGCTGGAGAGTTCTAAAGTGGCCAGCAATGAGTCCAGATCTAAATCCCATTGAACACCTGTGGAGAGATCCTAAAAATTGCTGTTGGGGAAAAGGCGCCCTTCCAATAGGAGAGACCTGGAGCAGTTTGCAAAGGAAGAGTGGTCCAAAATTCCAGGTGAGAGGTGTAAGAAGCTTATTATTGATGGTTATAGGAAGCGACTGATTTCAGTTATTTTTAGCAAAGGGTGTGCAACCAAATATTAAGTTAATGGTGCCAAGAATTTTGACCAGCCCATTTTTGGAGTTTTGTGTGACATTATGTCCAATTTGCTTTGTTCCAAAACACACAAAGGGAATAAACATGTGTACAGCAAAACATGTGTTACTGCAATACTTTTCTTTAAGAAATACTTGATTTTCTGGAAAAATTTCTGGGGTGCCAATGATTTCGGGGGTGTGTGTGTGTGTGTGTGTGTGTGTGTGTGTGTGTGTGTGTGTGTGTATATATACACACACACACACACACACACACACATATACATACAGGTCCTTCTCAAAAAATTAGCATATTGTGATAAAGTTCATTATTTTCTGTAATGTACTGATAAACATTAGACTTTCATATATTTTAGATTCATTACACACAACTGAAGTAGTTCAAGCCTTTTCTTGTTTTAATATTGATGATTTTTGGCATACAGCTCATGACAACCCAAAATTCCTATCTCAAAAAATTAGCATATTTCATCCGACCAATAAAAGAAAAGTGTTTTTAATACAAAAAAAGTCAACCTTCAAATAATTATGTTCAGTTATGCACTCAATACTTGGTCGGGAATCCTTTTGCAGAAATGACTGCTTCAATGCGGCGTGGCATGGAGGCAACCAGCCTGTGGCACTGCTGAGGTGTTATGGAGGCCCAGGATGCTTCGATAGCGGCCTTAAGCTCATCCAGAGTGTTGGGTCTTGCGTCTCTCAACTTTCTCTTCCCAATATCCCACAGATTCTCTATGGGGTTCAGGTCAGGAGAGTTGGCAGGCCAATTGAGCACAGTAATACCATGGTCAGTAAACCATTTACCAGTGGTTTTGGCACTGTGAGCAGGTGCCAGGTCGTGCTGAAAAATGAAATCTTCATTTCCATAAAGCTTTTCAGCAGATGGAAGCATGAAGTGCTCCAAAATCTCCTGATAGCTAGCTGCATTGACCCTGCCCTCGATAAAACACAGTGGACCAACACCAGCAGCTGACATGGCACCCCAGACCATCACTGACTGTGGGTACTTGACACTGGACTTCAGGCATTTTGGCATTTCCCTCTCCCCAGTCTTCCTCCAGACTCTGGCACCTTGATTTCCGAATGACATGCAAAATTTGCTTTCATCCGAAAAAAGTACTTTGGACCACTGAGCAACAGTCCAGTGCTACTTCTCTGTAGCCCAGGTCAGGCGCTTCTGCCGCTGTTTCTGGTTCAAAAGTGGCTTGACCTGGGGAATGCGGCACCTGTAGCCCATTTCCTGCACACGCCTGTTCACGGTGGCTCTGGATGTTTCTACTCCAGACTCAGTCCACTGCTTCCGCAGGTCCTCCAAGGTCTGGAATCGGTCCTTCTCCACAATCTTCTTCAGGGTCCGGTCACCTCTTCTCATTGTGCAGCGTTTTCTGACACACTTTTTCCTTCCCACAGACTTCCCACTGAGGTGCCTTGATACAGCACTCTGGGAACAGCCTATTCGTTCAGAAATTTCTTTCTGTGTCTTACCCTCTTGCTTGAGGGTGTCAATGATGGCCTTCTGGACAGCAGTCAGGTCGGCAGTCTTACCCATGATTGCGGTTTTGAGTAATGAACCAGGCTGGGAGTTTTTAAAAGCCTCAGGAATCTTTTGCAGGTGTTTAGAGTTAATTAGTTGATTCAGATGATTAGGTTAATAGCTCGTTTAGAGAACCTTTTCATGATATGCTAATTTTTTGAGATAGGATTTTTGGGTTTTCATGAGCTGTATGCCAAAATCATCAATATTAAAACAAGAAAAGGCTTGAACTACTTCAGTTGTGTGTAATGAATCTAAAATATATGAAAGTCTAATGTTTATCAGTACATTACAGAAAATAATGAACTTTATCACAATATGCTAATTTTTTGAGAAGGACCTGTATACATACACACACACACACACACACACACACACACACACACACACATACATACATACATACACACACACGAGAAGACCAAGTTCAAACAATTGCTGCACAAACATTTATTAAAGTGAAAGACATAAAAAAAAAAAAAAAAAAAGAAGTTGTTTCGGGCTAAATCAATCAATAGCACCCTTCTTCAGACTGGAATAAGAAAAAACAAGAAAAAACAGAAATGGAAGGCGCACACACCTAGTGCATTACCAGAGATAATTTAATAATAAATTTTTTTAGTATAAAAGTAGGTACCGTACTCACAAAATGCAACTGACAAAAGGCCATAAAACACAGTGCATGGACATGCACAGAACACGGGGTACAGCTAATGTGTTTCGGGGGTGCACCCCCTTCCTCAGAGCTATTTGAACACAATCACAATTGACCATCTTAATCTCATCATCTATAACAGTGGTTCTCAACTCCTGTCCTCAGGACCCACTAACAGGCCAGATTTTAAGTATTACCTTGGTGAGATGCAGACTAGAGTACTGCAATCCCTGAGCAGCAAATTATATCACCTGTGATGCATTTCAGTTATCTTGCAAACCTGGCCTGTTGGTGGGCCCTGAGGACTGGAGTTGAGAACCACTGATCTATAACCTCATAATTGGAATCAATTGCATCAATAAGGCAATTATCCAAAATCACATCTGTCAAGGATCACAGTGAAATGGCTGGAGGTTGGATACACCTTCCCTCAAATCACTCCATTATAAATCCCTAATGGCAACCTCTAATACAAAGCATTTATTTTTACATATAAAACATATATACAGTTTCAAGACAAAACCATATATCTACATTCCGCCTTCCTCATTAACTCACAAATTGTTTATCAAAAACGACCAACAGTGGAACCATCTCATACAAACAGGTAGAAATCAATTTCAGAGTTTAACCCTTTAGGGTACATCGCATCTAAAGAACGTATCCACTGTACATCTTTCCTTCTCAGATTAAGTTCACGATTACTCCCTCTTCTGTTATGATTCACACCATCTATGACCATAAACCATAGAGCTACAGAAAATCAAAATTGGAGAGGGATCGTGATGACGATGCCAGTGATAAAGTATGTGACAGACCTAGCCGGGACAGAGGCTTTTGGAGGGGACTGAATGCAAGCCTCTTGCCTTGCGACCATGGGCCCTGGCATTTGGGGGGAACGGTGCTCTTTGTGAGCTGTATGCCTGGGGACCCTTGAGGGGGTGTTACTTTGTGTCTTGGGGGGACATGGACCTGAATCCAGACTCTGGGTACCCTGTATATGCCATATTAGAGTGACCGATTCATACTGTTGGGACGTTCACTCTAAGGATATGCTAAAGACATCACCTCCAGCCATCTGTCTGTCCTCTGTGCTAATTGACCCTGCTAAGTGTGTGATGTTTACACTTATGATAATGTGTATTGTATAGCAGGTGAGCGAGGAGACGGGATGTCTACCCTGAAAGGTCATATCTGAGTCACCTTGGCTGTCTAAAGGATTTAGTTAATTCGCTCATGTTAATTTAATGTTCTGGTTACCTCCTCTGTTACAAGACTTGATTTTGGTCCTAATAAAGAGTCTCTCCTGTTAGAACTTACATACAGCCTGCCTGGTGTTTGTTCTGAACGATCACAAATGGATTAGAATGGCACATAGCTGTAGTTTGAATCCTGGAGCACCGGATGATCCAATAGAGCAGAAGAGTGTCGGGAGAGTGGAACCGAGCGAGCAAAGGGGCTCGTTACATTGGTTGGCAGCGGTGGTATTTGCTCTCCAGTTCCTGGGACACGCCAAACCACCACAGTGAATGACCAGCTATGCAGCCTGCAGGAAAGTCACGCTGAAAGACCTACTTGAGAGCCGAGATGGACCAGAAGAAGGGTGATGCAGGACCCCGGTCAGTTGAAGATTTGTTTCAGCAACGAGTGCGGCAGCGGTTGGCATTATATGGGGGCTAACCCATCAGAGACCGCCATACAGGAAGCCATTGAAGGCATTCAGCTGCAGGATGCCCGACAAGAGAGAGAACGAGAGCGACAAAAGAGAGAACTAGAGCGGCAACATGAGCGGAGAATGGCGGAAATATGGCAATCGGAGACAACGCCTAAAGAACCAGCCGCCATGGAAGTGGAATTCGGGAGGAGGTTGCGAGAGATGCAGATACAGCATAGAGGACCAGTATCAGAGGAGGTCCTGCTGGGATGGTCGGATTCGATCCGCTGCGAACTCTGGAAGAAAGTGCTAGCCCTCGAGCAGCAACACCAGGGAAAGATTCTCCCCTCCATCTATGTAAGGTACTGGTCGCAGTATGAAGTACGAATGCGGTTATTGGGGGAACAACCAAAGCAGGAGTGGGCAGCTGAGTTAAGCAGGCTGATCCGGGCAGAGATGCGGTTGGACGAGAGCTACAGAGCCCTCCGGTGGTATGTAGCCCAAGAGTGCCAGTGGTCAGCGGATGACAGCCCCACGGAAGGCTTTGACTATAATGGCCTGGGATTGTTGTATTGGAGGATGTCCGAGGACCCTGACTTTGGGAGTGGCGTTTGGAGGACAGGAGACACAAGTCTGGCGGATGTGCCCATCTGGGGTATCTGAGATCCGTTACAGTGGGATGTCTCCTGCAGTCCAGGAAATCCAAACCACCACCAGGATTCAAGATCCGGGCAGCCTTTGAGGAGCGATACGGGGACCAGCCAGCATGAGAGCGGAGTTCGGGAGGAGGCTGCAAGGCATGCGGATGCAACATCGGGGACCAGCGACAGAGCGCACCATGCTCGGCTGGGAGGATGTGATCCGCCAGCAACTCTGGCATGAGACACTAAGCCACGAGCGGCACCATCAGGGGAAGATCCTTCCCTCCTCCACAGAGATGTATTGGACGCAGTACCGTGCGCGAGAGGTGTTCCTGAGGGAACGACCGCGAGATGAGTGTAAGATGGAGCTCGGAAGATTGGTCCAGGAGGAGATGAGCCAGCTACAGAGCCCTCCGGTGGTTCGCGGCTCAACTGTGGCCAAGTACAGCAGATGGCAGCCCGACAGAAGGCGTTGGCTACGGCAGCGTGGGGCTGCTCCATCAAAAAAATGTACGGAGACCCAGACTTTGGGAGCGACGAAGAGTGGCGGCTGGAAGACATCCTGGACTTCCGAGATGAGGTGCTGGACCTTCCAGAAGAGGCGTGTGGCCTGGAGGAATTGGAGTTCCTGGTTGAGCAGGAATGGGAGCTCGAGATTGCCTACAAGCGGCTGTTTGACGGTGATCAGCAGCCTGGCATGGCTCCCGGTGCCTGGGACTGTCCTGGAGAAATAGCGGATAGTCGCGAAGATGCAGAGCAAATGGGGCCAGGAGTGCCCCTACGTTTTCCCGTCCTAACCGCAATGGAAGAAGCGGCGATGATACAGAGGGCACTGCAAGTGCTAGAATGCCAGAATGCACCAGAGGTTTCCCAGGCAGTGAGACAAGATAAAAGCATAAAGGTCTCAGAAGGGGAAGTTGAGATGGGCGCTGGAAGGCTGGTAAATGGTGATCAGCAGCAAGTCCAGAGTATCGAATCCGGTGCCCCAGCAGAAGCGCTGGCTACAGGGCAGAGTGCCGCTGGCCTCTGCCCAGCATCAGAAAAAGAGTTGGACCCGGAGAGTCTGAGAGATGATCTTCGTGAGCCGTTTCCCCAACAGCAGATATCCCCAACGGGAGTGGAGGAAGCAATTCTCCCTCCCCAGCAATTTGACAGTACCCCAATGTTCATCCCCCCAGCAGAAGCGCTGGCTGCAGGGCAGAGTGCCGCTGGCCTCTGCCCACCCTCAGAGTTGGATCCAGGGAGTCCGAGGGATGACCTCCGTTAGCTGTTTCCCCAGCACTTGGACACTACCCCAATGTTTATCCCCCCAGCTGAAGCGCTGGCTGCATGGCAGAGTGCCACGGGCCCCTGCCCGGCCCTCAGTATGTCTTTGGAGGGTTTGGGAGACAGCCCTTGTCAGAAGTCGCCTCAGCAGCTGGTCACAGAACCAGGAGGGGAGAAAACCCTTCCCCCTCTCCAGCGGCTAAACTCTACCGTTGTATATGTCCCCCTAGCAGAATCGCTGGCTATGGAGCAGAGCGCTGTTGGCCTCTGCCCAGCATCAGAAAAAGAGATGGAGAGTCCGGGAGATAGTCCCTGCAAGATACCTCCTCAGCGGCTGGTAACTACTCCAGGAGAAAAGAAAGTACCTTTTCCTCCCCAACTGCATAGCACTGCCAGCCTACGTTCCCTACAAGCTGAAGCGCTGGCATCGGGGCAAAGGATTATTCAGCTCCCCTCAATATCTGCAACCCAGCCCCGGATCACGGGAGTGCGGACAGCTGTTCCCACTCTGCAGCAGCTGTTTTTATTCACGGGAGACCGTATGTGCCATTTTGCTCCCCAGCGCCAGAAACGTACTTTTCCTTTTCCTGGTTGCCTGGGGTGGAAGTTTGTGACAAACGCAGGTCCAGACCAGTTGGGGGTCAGGAACCTGGTTAGTCTGTTTTTAAAAAGGGGAGAAATGTGACAGAACCCACTGTCACTGTGTGCTTTGGAAGGGACTGAGGGCGGGCCTCCTACCCACAGACTATGGCCCATAAGAGACGTCTGGACAAGCTGGCATTGAGATAATGTAATGTAATGTAATGCTACATCCCTTCTTCCCCACCCCCCCCCTCTTGTTACTGTGCTTAATTGTGTTGGTTCATGGCATAGACAATGGTCTGGACTGCAGACATCTCTCCGCAGGGGATGTGTATTGAAGGGCTGCCTGCTTACCATAATCCTTTTATGTTTAACTGTAGTCTCTGTTTCAATGTTCAGTTCCCATTGGTTTTTCCTTGTCCCCTACCCCCCCCCCCCCTCTATGACAAGGCTAAGGGGAGTGCCCCTAACTGTGTGTAAAAGTGTATGTTTTGGATTTAATAAACTGTTTCATGCTCTGCATGTTTAACCCTCAACACCTGTGTGGCTTGTCTCGTGATTCAGGGGTTAAGGGCTGGCTATGGCGAATCTGCAGGCTGCGGGTGCGTTTGGAGGACAGGAGACACAAGTCTGGCGGATGTGCCCATCTGGGGTATCTGAGATCCGTTACAGTGTATAATTGGACAGATCCTAAAATTTTATCGTGGGAGGACGTTCCGAAGAGGACAAGGTAACAATCAATTTTCGGCTTCCTCATAGAGCTGCACGATTCTGGCTAAAATGAGAATCACGATTTTTTTGCTTAGAATAAAGATCACGATTCTCACGGTGTAACATCTTTCTCATACAAAAATATTGGGCTAACTTTACGGTTTCATTTTTTTTTATTATTCATTAAAGTGTATTTTTTAAAAAGAAATTGCGTTTGAAAAACCACTGCGCAAATACGCTGTGACATAAAACATTGCAAAAAAAAAAAACACCTCTCATGTTTGGGCGTTCCAAGTAATTTTCTAGCAGAAAATAATGATTTTTAATTACTTAATGACTTACTTGTAAGCAACAAATATCAGAAAAAGGTTTGGTCTTTAAGGCCCCATGCACACGGGACGCTGTTAAAGGCGCATTCAGAGGCAGTTGGCCACTTTTTTCAACTTCCCCTGAACACATTAAATATGTCCATAATCTCGTTTGCCATTTTTAGGCAGTTGCGTTTAACCTTGTTTTTCTGAAAGCAAAAAAAAAAAAAAAGTGGGTTCAGACGCCAAAGATTTCCACATTTCAGATGCCAAACGTGGCTAAACGCAGCACCGGCGTTTAGTCGCGTTTTAGTTTACAAGCCTTTTTTAAAAGGTGACCTATTTTTTTTACATTAAAAATCTCAAAAATTATGGCAAATGATAAAAAAAAAAAAAAAAAAAAAAAGTGTAATTGCTTGCATTGCAGATAATCCACAACTTGTGGCAGGTGACGTGGCAAGTGGACAATTCACAACTTGTGGCAGGTGACGTGGCAAGTGGACAATTCACAACTTGTGGCAGGTGACGTGGCAAGTGGACAATTCACAACTTGTGGCAGGTGACGTGGCAAGTGGACAATTCACAACTTGTGGCAGGTGACGTGGCCAGGTGACGTGGCAAGTGGAAAATTCACAACTTGTGGCAGGTGACATGGCCATCGGTTTCAACCTTCGTTCCGAAGAGTTTGCACCAGCGTCCTGTGTACATGGGGCCTAAATGGTTAAACTTCCTTCATCTACAGAGTTTTTTCCTTTGATAAAAGAACGGAAAGATACTTTGTTTATACTTATTCGCCATTGTGAATAAACTTGGCAGGCTGCCTGGATTTTGCTTTTCCAGCTGTGAGAACTCTCTGCACTTGTTAAAAGGATTGTGCTATGCTGTTTTGAAGATTGGGAAGGGAAAAAGATCGCAATTTCGATTCTTCATGCAGCTCTACTTCCGCACCATCCATTACCTCTAAAGGATCCTCTGCTAATACTACGAAGTCTAATTTTTTAGGGGCTTCCACGGACCGGTGCTAGGAGGAGGAGGGGAGGTAAGCAGTACAAGAAAGCAAAAGTCCCGAGGCATTGCCACCAGATTGAGGAATCGTCAATACCTCTATCACTTTGAATGAGACTGAATTGACTGTTAAAATAAGGATTTGGGCTTTTGTCCTAAAAGAACACATGAATAGTTTTAGATTGCGACAGGATATGTATAATTTTTTTTTTTTTTTTTTTTTTTTTTTAGACAAGTCAGACTTAAAGCGCAACTCCACTTTTGTTGAGAAGGGAAAAAAAAAAAAAAAAAAAAACATTCCCCCCTGGGTAATCTCTGTACATTGCAAGGATTATAACAACCTTTGTTGCAGATTCCTACGTTTTGTTATTCTGAAGGAATCCCTGTGTGTTTGTCTCTGCCTCTGTTCTGAGTGGGTCTAATGGGAGTGGTTTCATAATAAAAAACGGTCAGGTGTGCAGCTGCAGAGCGCCAATCAGGAAATCTGCTGTGCCTGCATCCCTTTAGACGTGTTCCTATTGAAAGCATCTCTCAAAAAATATAATTTTGTTGCAGAGGATGCCTGAAATCTGACTTGTATCTTAGGCAGACTTCTGGGAGAATTGGTAAGCCAATCACACAAGCAGGAAATGATGTTTCTGGGGAGTGGTCAGTATACATTCTGTGTGCAGAACAACTCCAGGTAGCCATATTGCATTGGATTCTCAGAAAATTACATTGACTGCAGATTGAAAAGGAAAGGTAATTTTTAATAACATTCAATTACAATATGACTTGTGTCGCAATTGCGCTATATTATTTTTTCCTTATCCCCCCCCCCCCCCCCCCCAACGAAAGTGGAGTTACCCTTTAAAGCCTTTTATTCTATGAAATCTGGTATTCAACAGACTAATGCAGCCCTCAAATTTTCCACTCGCCTACTCGCATATTGCGAGTGGAAAATTAGGTCTGGCGAGGAGTTGTGCTGCCTGGGAGAGGGGGGCGAGCACCGCCGGCGGGCAGGGTTAAGCGGGAGACGTTCTCCCAGCGCGATGTGGAAGAGAGCATATAGGGGAGGAAAGCCGCGGGATCGCAGAGCAGTAAAACACGCTGTAACAGCCGACATTGTCTCTGCTCTGCTTACTCTCACACAGCCCCGCCTCCTCCTGACCCCGTGCTTGTAATAGAAAGAATACATCCCAGCATTGGACCCGCATTCTGTCTCACAGGCGCAGGGTCAGGAGAAGGTGGGGCTGTGTGAGAGTAAGCAGAGCGAACAATGTCATCTGTTACAGCGTGTTTTACTGAGAAGTCCGAGTTCAGGTGATATCTCAGTAGGCGGAGCTCCTCCCTCAGTTATATGACGTGTGTCGGGGGGCGGGGCGGTATTTCGGAGATACATGAGGACTCCGAGAGGCGGATCTATGCTAGTGCCAGATCACCCACCTCTCTTTCCCTCTCCTGTTCCCCTCCTCCACTCATTTGACCTGTTGATACCAGGCAGCTCACACTATATTGACCGGGCGGCGTATATGAAGGCCCCTGTGTTTGTGCGGCTCCTCCATCTCTCCGCTCCTCCATCCTCTCCCCTCCCCCGAGCATCGGGAGCTTGTGGCCTGTTGCTTGCACATGCGCAGTGTAAACCTGAAGAACAAGTGATCAGCCTCTGAGATTTCCGTCCGCTCCGTTTGCGCATTTTGTTTCTATTACATGGGGGAGGGCGGCATTGAAGGACCCGGCCTTGGGGCGGCAAAGGGAGTAAATCCAGGCCTGCCCGTGGCTCTAATCTTCCTTCAGTCATGTCCTGGCCGCCCTCTTACTTCCTCCACCCTGGCGAGGCTGCAATGTGGGGCCCAGTGAGGCTGCAATGTGGGGCACAGGTTATGCTGCATTGATGGGCACAGGTGAGCCTGCATTGAGGGGGAACTGATAAATTTGTTGTTAATATTTATTTTTGTAATGTAATTCTGCATAAAACATTTAAGTGTCACTTGTTGAGATAATTTATGAGGGCGTGATTAGGGGCGGGGCTGGGTAGGCGTTGGGTGGAGCAACTGGTGGCGAGTAACCCTTGAGGCCTGGCTAGTAGTTCAGGACTTGAAATTTTGAGCCCTGGACTAATGTATTATCTTTATCAGTTAAACATTTTGGCTTAAAAAGCAGAGTTCCAGCCAGAAATTTTTTATTTTATTTTTAAAAGTCAGCAGCTACAAGTACTGTAGCTGCTGACTTTTAATAAGGACATTTAACTGTCCAGCGAGCCCGCAAGGCCAATTCATCCACCGGCTCGGGTGCAGGCACTGCCGTTCCAACTAAAAAGGAAACCGGCAGTGGGGCCTTCAGGCTTTACAGCCGGTTTCCTGTCGCACGGCGCTTTGTGAATGGCCAGCTCATCTTTTTGGACGGACACACACGGGTCCCAGAAGGCGGAGGGCTTGTCGCAAGAGAGGACGTGACATACTGCGCCGCGGCCGGGCTTGGACAGAAGTACACTAAATTTTTAATCTAAAATTTTGTACTTTGTTTGGAAAAAATACACTTTGACCTAAAAAAATAAAAAATAAAACATAAGACAACAGTCTTTTTATATTGTAAAAGATAATGTTACGCTGAGTAAATTGATACCCAACATGTCACGCTTCAAAATTGCGCCCGCTCATGGAATGGCGACAAACTTTGACCCTTAAAAATTTCCATGGCGATGTTTAAACATTTCTACAGGTTGCATCTTTTGAGTTACATAGGAGGTCTAGTGCTAGAAATATTGCCCTCGCTTTAATGATCGTGGCAATACCTCACATGTGTGTTTCAACATAGTTTTCATATGCAGGCGCAACTTACGTATGCGGATGAGGCGATTTTAATTATTTAAATTTTACTTATTTTTACACTGTCCTTTGAAAAAAAAAAAAATTTGGGGTCTCTTTTATTCCTATTACAGGGAAAGTAAACATCCCTTGTAATTATTATTATTATTCAGGATTTACCTTATTTTTCAGCGTATAACACGCACCCTAACTTTAAGAGGGAAGTTTCAGGAAAGGGAGAAAAAAAAAAACTTTCCACAGCCCCCTGCGTATAACACGCAGGCACAGTTTACCCTCTATTTTCAGGGTAAAAAAGTGAGTGTTATACACCAATAAATACAGTATATAGCGCCAACAGTTTACAATATAAAAAAGGGAGACAATACAGTTATAACAAAATACAAGAGGATTAGGAGGGCCCCGCTCAGAAGAGCTTACAATCTATAGAAATAAAGCATGACAGGACCTCTTAAAATGTGCAATCTGGGGGTCAAAAAGACCTCTGATCTAACATTTACACTAAAATGCAATATAAAAAAAAAAAAAATTCTCCTTTAAGACCATTGGGCGGAAGTGACGTTCAATGTTATGGAGCCAAGTGGGGGCCATATTCCCCTCACTCGGCCTAGAAAGGATGTGAAGAGATTAAAGGATGCGATCGTCGACAGCACCGGTAAGTGTCAGAGATGACCGGAACGTGGCGGGTCTCCCACCCTCGATAAAAGTGATCTTGCGGCGAATCAGCCACAGAGACCACTTTTATCTGAAAGCCAGCCACTCGCCGTTGTTGAAATTACCGGGGGTTATGGCCTCTAGCTGCCATAACAACGATATTTAGCGTCAAAGTACTGACGTACAATGGCAGCGATTTGCGCTTAGTGGTTAAATATAAAACTGCTAGACAAGGTAGGATTCCGTTTGTGTTCCAATTCCATCCTTTCGGATATTCAGTATTATCAGGAAACACTGGTCAATACTGGGTAACTATCCCAATATTTCTCAATGTAATGTACTCCCCCTCCCGTCTTGTAGATGAGGTAGAACGCTGTGAGATAGGCTGGTGAGGACTGATCAATAATGTACACCAAATCCCCCCCCCCCACCCCCTTAACTTTTCTGGGACCCTGTAACAATGGTTCCTTCCCATTCAATGCAATTCTATAACTAAGGGTACATGTTTGTCTCACCCACACAGAGGTCATAGGATTGATATTAAAAGGATATTACACCTGTCAGTCTTTGTACGTTATTTATGTGATTAAATGTCCTTGCGGGCTCCTCTGTGTGGGCGAGACAAACACAGAAAGTGAAGGATCGCACCGCCCCATTAGCTAGGCATTTTGTTGAGATGGGGCCATGCGATCTCACAGCTCACGTTTATGGTCATAGATCAGGGGTGTCAATTTCCTTGTGGCCCACATCGGCATCATGGTTGCCCTCAAAGGGCCGGTTGTATCAGCACCCCAACCCCCACTTACATCGGATGTCAAGAGCCCCCCCCCCCCCCCCCATCATCAGAAGTCGAGCATCCCCTCCACTATCCCTTACATATGTGCACCCCTTTGCCTTGTGCTGCTGTCAGGAGGGCTGGACAGAGAAGTGCAGGATCTGGTGGAGGAGTCCTGTCCTCTCTGCTGCTGACTGCTGAGACCAGGTAGGGGCAGAGACAAGGGGGGTGTGAGGGCCACATGAAATGGCCTGGAGGGCCAGATTCGGCCCGCGGGCCTTGTGTTTGACACCTGTGTCATAGATAAAAGAAAAAAAAAAAAAAAAAGTACCGCTCCAAAACTCCGATCCCCTGTGATTGCTCCCGCCCTGCTTCACCAACAGGTGCTGGCTCTGCACTGATCCATGGAGAAAGGAAACCATCCTGGACTGCCGCACTCTGTTCAAGCAAGTTTGAGAGTAAAAAAAAAAAAAAAAAAAAAGAGAAGGAAAATCCAAGAAATATAATCCAAAATAATCCAGAAACAGTCAGTCAATAACAGAAAATGGGCATACAGGGACCAATGGCTGATGCGTTTCACATCATTATGCGATGCTTACTCATAGCTGGAGTGTGTAGGAACCAAAGTGTGTATAAAGGGGAACATAGGAGAATATTTATTACACAACAAGCTGTCCTGCAGATGTAGGATTTACACGCATGGGTGTCCAACCTGTGGCCCTCCAGCTGTTGCGGAACTACAAGTCCCATTAGGCATTTCAAATCTTAAGCCTCGTACACACGATCGGATTTTCTGCGGATAAAGCGTAGGAGGACTTTTGTCCGAAGGGCGTTGGCCAGGAACTTGTCTTGCATACAAAACGGCAAAGAATTGTCAGCCAACAAACATGAAACTATGTGGTTTTTCAGTTCTTTAGCGCCACCCTTTGGGCAACTTCTGCTAATGTGTTATGGTGAGCATTGCTTCTGAGCATGCGTGTTTGTACTTTGGATTTTTTTCCGATGGACTTGTGTACAGATAATCCGACAAACACACATTTGTTGTCGGAAATTTTTTAAAAGCATGCTATCCAACATTTGTTGGCGGAAAATCTGACAACAATTGTCCGATGGAGCGTACAAACAGTCGGATTTCCCGACAACAACCTGTCATCACACAAATTCCCGTCGGAAAATCCGATCGTGTGTACGGGCCTTAATATAGTTACAAGCATGACTTCCAAAAGGTAGGGGCATGATGGGATTTGTGTAGTTCGGCAACATCTGGGAGGGCCACAGGCTGAGCACCTATGACAGGGATATGCAATTAGCGGACCTCCAGCTGTTGCCAAACTACAAGTCCCATGAGGCATAGCGAGACTCTGACAGCATCAAGCATGACAACCAGAGGCAGAGGCATGATGGGACTTGTAGTTTGGCAACAACTGGAGGTCCGCTAATTGCATATCCCTGACCTATGATAACCATTTACCAATGACATTGGTACTTACGATAGTCAGCTTATTATTTTAAGTAAAACCTTCAACCTTTTTAATTTTTTACACACACACACACACACACACACACACACACACACACAACCCTTGATCATCACCACACCAGTTATATGACGACACTGTATTGCACTGGTGACAGTATATAAAACATTTTTATAACCGATACAAAAGAAAGAAAAAAAAAAAAAAAGTCAAAATTTACGTTCTTTAATTTGTTAATTTAGCAAAACATAAAAAAAAAAAAAAATTAAAAAAAGTGGTGATTAAATATCACCAAAAGAAAGCCATTTGTGTGGGAAAAAAAATAAATATATAAATATATAAATTTTCATATAGTTACAGTGTTACACGACCGTGCAATTGTTAAAGTACTACAGCGCTGAAAATTGGCCCGGGCAGGAAGGGGGTTTAGGTGTCCGGTATTGAAGCGGTTAAACCTAGAAAATAAAAAAATATGTACCCAAATCTACTATTAAATTGACCCAAAAACAAAACAACGTACGATGGGAGTAGACTGCAAAACCTAAAAAGATGTATAGAGACATCAGTAAAACAAAAGATAATTGCTCTGGGACTGGAGGACGTTTACGTGGGGTTCAGGGGGTTAAAGAAGCCGTTCTGTCAGCAGGCAGAATCGGCCGCGTCCCCACAGACGCCTACGTGTCAGGTCGGATGACAGAAAACCAGCAACAAAAATTACAGTTCTCATTTTCTATCTTGCCGCACGTAAAAAATTAAAATCGAGCGCAGAGAGAGAGAGGCCAAGGGATGAAAATCACAAGATGGGAAATTTTTATTTATTTATTTTTTAAAACCCTGACAGACAGCGGAGTCGACACAAATTGCTCCGCTCAATCAGGTGGACTGCAAAGCGGTGCGGCATGACCCCCCCCCCCCCCCCCCCCCAGCCATTAAGAAATCAAGTCGGTGTCAGAATTGTCAGAGGGACTCTTTTCTATCACTTTTCAGGGGAATGGAGGCTAACAGAAACCAAAGCAGCAAGCAAAACCACGCCAGACAGATGTGAGCCAAGATATTCACACTGCTGGGAATATGGTAAATCGGAGGAATGTAAATAAGCAGTTAGAAAAAAAACTGACAAATAAAATTACAACTGCAGCAAGAGAAACTGTGCAAAAAGTGTATTGCTCAAGTGCATTGCTCACACACAGAAAAAAAAATAAAAAAAATTACAGTATAAGATATAAATTCACTTTGTATTCACCAAATTGCCTTTGCAATCCCAGATATTACCCTGTAAAAATAGCAGGGATAGCATCACTGTTCTGAGAACATAGGTCTTCAGTAGGTTGGACTGGTGGTCTACAGCAGTGGCTGGATACATGACTGCAGAGTGTTACCGGAGTTTAGGGCTCTGAGTAATTAGGAAAAAAAAAAAAAAGGTCCTCGGTAGGGTGGGCTTGGAAGGTCCTCGGTAGGGTGGGCTTGGAAGGTCCTCGGTAGGGTGGGCTTGGAAGGTCCTCGGTAGGGTGGGCTTGGAAGGTCCTCGGTAGGGTGGGCTTGGAAGGTCCTCGGTAGGGTGGGCTTGGAAGGTCCTCGGTAGGGTGGGCTTGGAAGGTCCTCGGTAGGGTGGGCTTGGAAGGTCCTCGGTAGGGTGGGCTTGGAAGGTCCTCAGTAGGGTGGGCTTGGAAGGTCCTCAGTAGGGTGGGCTTGGAAGGTCCTCAGTAGGGTGGGCTTGGAAGGTCCTCAGTAGGGTGGGCTTGGAAGGTCCACAGTAGGGTGGGCTTGGAAGGTCCTCAGTAGGGTGGGCTTGGAAGGTCCACAGTAGGGTGGGCTTGGAAGGTCCACAGTAGGGTGGGCTTGGAAGGTCCACAGTAGGGTGGGCTTGGAAGGTCCACAGTAGGGTGGGCTTGGAAGGTCCACAGTAGGGTGGATTGGAAGGTCCACAAAGCCGTTCCTCAGTAGGGTGGATTGGAAGTAGGGGTGCTGAAATTAATCGCTGCATCGCGATTCGGGTGTCCCCGATGCGGCATCGATGTATGCGACTGGGAAAAATCGATTTCCGGTGATGTCATGCCCAGCCCGGGAGAGCGCTGAGCGTAGAGCGCACGCAGCCTCGGCTTTAGGGGGTTATACCGGGATGAAGCCCGCAGCTGCAGGAATCATCCCAGTACCGTTTTTCAGAGCGGGCGGTCGGCTTTCCAGGGACAACTAACGATGCAGCTAAAAGTCGCTCGGTTGTTATCCTGGGAGGGGATAGCCCCCCCTCCCGCCGCTCTTACCGGGCCTCCCGTCCAACCGGGAGACCCGATCCTCCTCTTCCAGCGTTTAGCCACAGACTTGCAAACGGCTTTATTCCAGTATCCTGTATGTAAACAAGGAAGCAACGTCAACGTCACTTGCGGTTTTCTCGGCTGCCAATAGCGCCGCTTTTTATAAAATATACAGTATTCAGAATTGCCATTTTTGGGGGATCTGAATACTTTGAAGTGCAAAGGAGGGATTTTGGGTCTTTTAGACCTCCGATCCCTCCATAAAGAGTACCTGTCACCACCTATTACTGTCACAAGGGATGTTTACATTCCTTGTGACGGCAAAAAAAAAAAAATCACTTTTTTTTTTTTTTTTAAACAAACCATGTAAAAAAAAAAATGTATTTATTTTTAAAGCGACCCTGTCCCCGTGAGCTCGCGCAGCAAAGAAAACGCATACGCAAGTCGCGCCCGCATATGAAAACGGTATTTTATAATCACACATGTGAGGTATCGCCGTGATCATCAGAGCGAGAGAAATAATTCTAGCACTAGAACTCCTCTAATTCTAACCTGCTGACCGTTAGTTTTTTAAAGCGTCGCCTATGAAGATTTTTAGGTACCGTAGTTTGTCACCATTCCACGAGTGTGCGCAAAAAGACACTCACCTGTCCCACAATCCAGCGACGTGGCCACCTGAACCCTCCATTCTCTCCCCCGCCTGTCCACGGCACTGGCAATACTACTGTGAGCATCCAGCTGTGACAGCTTGCAGCTTCACAGCCGGGTGCGCATGTCTCACTGCGCTGTCCTGCATAGCCGGGTAATCTTCTGGGACCCGTGAGGTGTCCCAGAACTTTGCAGGGAGGAAGGGCCTCCTAGGCGGCCCAAGCGGAAGTGGGAGCTTGTCAGTAATCGTGATGCATCGCGGAATCGAATCGTTGACCAGTGAAGATGCGCACCTTTAATTGGAAGGTCCACAAAGCAGGTCCTCAGTAGGGTGGATTAGAAGGTCTGCAAAACAGGTCTTCAGTAGGACGAATTGTTGGTCTACAGTACATCAGTGGCTGGATTACAGGTAGGATCGGCTCCCTGATTGGCTTCCCTGTGTGCACTACCAAGTGGTACTGTTTATTGCCTTGAGTGATCAGGGAGGAAGATCCATTACACAGATCTTCAGCGTTCTGGAACTTCGTCCCGAAACGGTGGTAACACTTGGTACGGCATTCAGCCCTTTATAACTGCAGCCTGTCAGACTATCACATCCAGGGCCGCCATCAGGGGGGTACAGGCAGTACACGTGTAGCGCACCAACCCCTTTCTTTACCTGCATTTACTTTGGCTCCTCGCAGGAAGAGAGAGGCACACCGCACTAACAGCCCGTACCCTCCTGTGCGAGGAGGTTGAGCGGTGTTGTTGTTGGGTCTTCCACGGTCAGAACATGAAAACCTCCAGAGCCTGATTCTCACCTCTATGTCAAACAGAGACAAGTCCTTGACTTCCCATTAAAGTGAATGTCCACACCAGATGAAACTCCAACTCAGAGTTTATTTCCTCTTAGCAATAACACAGTCTCTGATAGAAGAAAGGTTGGAGCAAGAAATAGAACAGCACAAGGTGTGGATGAGGTCCAGGCACAAACGTTACAGGTGTTCGCTCAGATTCTCAAGCAAGTTTACTAGGCGCACGGTCTCTGCCACAGACCTGGCGAACCTGGTCTCTGCCACAGACCTGGCGAACCTGGTCTCTGCCACAGACCTGGCGAACCTGGTCTCTGCCACAGACCTGGCGAACCTGGTCTCTGCCACAGACCTGGCGAACCTGGTCTCTGCCACAGACCTGGCGAACCTGGTCTCTGCCACAGACCTGGCGAACCTGGTCTCTGCCACAGACCTGGCGAACCTGGTCTCTGCCACAGACCTGGCGAACCTGGTCTCCTTTATCTATGGCCCTTTTTTAGGAGAAGACATCCCTCCGGAGAGTTACCGGAACCCCACAGTCACCATGACACTGCACTGGATCTTCGGAGAGTTCTTTCCCGGCCTCCTCATCCTAGAGACGGGTCCCCTCGCAAGGTGGCACCCTGAGACTCCTCGATCCTTGGCGGACCCCAGCCGAAGGTGCTGAGCCCCAGGCCTCCACTGCGGTCCCTGGGCTCACATACCCAGGGCGAACAGGAACACCATGATAGTACCTCACCCTGGGCTAAAAGGTGCCCAGGAAGGAACCAGAACACTCCCTGGGAGTAGGACTCCCGGCAACCGAACCAACGACAACCCGCCCCCGGGCCAAAGGTGCCCGAGCCAGACAGGAACAAGCACCTGGGGTAGGACCCCACTGACAGAACCCCGAACAGGCAGTGTCTGCCACTTTTATATCCTCTCCCAGCAGGTAGAACACACCCACCGTATGGCTGCAGTGGTTCAACCCTAGCCTACCATGGCAGCGCCACCTGTAGGCCACAGGGAACTGTACACCGATACTCTCCCTGTGGATAGAAATGGTTGTAAAAACCTGACAAATTAGGGTGTTTGAGCAAACTACCTCTGAAACACTTCCCTTAAATTGAGGACCCCGCTACACACCTGTAAGGGGCCCAGAGGTCCCCAGGGCCCCGGATGGCAGCCCCCACCCCTTTTTTTGTAAAGGGCCCAGAGGTCCGGAGTTCCCCAGATGGCAACCCCCCTTTTTTTTGTCCTGTTCGTCAGCACCCAAAGCCCCCTTGACCTCAACAATTTGCGGCGGCAGTATCCCCCCCCCCCCCGGTTCTCCTCTGCTCCAGGGGGCCCATGCCTGAAGCTGTGTAAGGGGCCCCAAAATCGGCCCTGATCACATCTGTAGAGGTGATGGACTCTGCACCTGTCTATCCTAGGTGCACTAAAATGCCATGAGAGACCTAGAGGGCCTTGTGTGAAATGGGCCTAATAAAAGCATGACAACTGATGCCATGGCAAGAGACTGAAACATGACATGAAGACATTTGACTCCAGGAACGAGAAGGGCAGAGGAAGTGAGGAGGGGTTCTTCGGAGGAGAAAACCACCACAGAATGGAATAAAGGACAAAGCACAATCAGCATTTAGGGGGTCGTAATAAAAGAAAAAAAATTGGGACAAAGACTTAGATTGTGTGCTACGAGGGATTTTGCACATGGCAATCTGGCTCTTCGGGAGAAGCCCCCCTCCATTCACACTGTAATTAGCATCTGCCTGATGAAAGTTCACAGCTACACAAGAAAGCTCATTATCATAATCCCAGCTCTGCAAAAAAAAAAAATAAACTGAAAAAGAGCTTTATCTGTCATTTTGGGCTTTTAATTTGTGCAGCTGGGAAGTTCAATGCGCTCCCAATATCACCCAGACTGGCGGAGTCGCTCTTTATTTTGCAAGTTATTTGCTTACATGGTACTGACAGATCCTTGGGGCTCCACGGAGAGCATTAACCCCTTGTCTACCAAAGTACATTTATAAACACCCTGGCAATCAAGTGGTTAAAAATAGGATTTTTTACTCACCGTAAAATCCTTTTCTCTGAGTCCATGGACCGACACAGCTTCTCTATTGACAAAGTGGGTATTATCCGTTAATTAGGAGTGACTAGGCAGAAAAACTTGTAAAAAGTGTTGCATCACACCTTCTACAGTACCGCCCAGGGGGCGGACCCTCTGGGTATACCCTCTCAGTCTGCATCTTCGCAGATCAGTTCGTCAAAAAGCAGTACAAACTTAAAAGGAGGGGTGGGTGCTGTGTCGGTCCATGGACTCAGAGAAAAGGATTTTACGGTGAGTAAAAAATCCTATTTACTCTTTCGTCCATGGACCGACACAGCTTCTCTATTGACAAAGTGGGACGTCCCAAAGCAGTGTCAGAGAAAAAACGAGGGGTGGTAACAGCATAAAAAGAAACTTCACCCCAAACACAAAACAGCACTCCTCCAACGGAGGAGTTGCAACTCTAAACAGCCGCTTGTAAAACCTTGCAGCCAAAAGAGGCATCCGAAGATGCACCTACATGAATTTTGTGAAAGTGTGAGCGGACGACCAAGTCGCCGCTTTACATAATTGGGAAACAGACGCTTGATGTCGGAAAGCCCAAGAGGCACCTATTGCCCTGGTCGAATGCGCCGTGACAGGAAAGGGGGGCGCCTGACCCTTTAAGGCGTAAGCCTGGATTACTATCTGTCGGATCCACCTAGAGATGGTGGCCGATGAGACTGCTTGGCCCTTCTTGGGACCAGCCACCGAAACAAACAGTGAGTCTGACTTCCGGAACAGGGAAGTAGCAGATAGGTATACTCTCAAAGCTCGGACAACGTCCAAGGAATGCAACGCCGACTCCTTAGGATTCTACGGCTGAGGACACAAGGATGGAAGTACAATGTCTTCATTGAGATGAAAAGCCGAAACGACTTTCGGAAGAAAGGAAGGCTGCGGCCGCAGCACCACCTTATCCTTGTGGAAAATCAAATAGGGAGCCTTGCAGGACAAGGCTGCCAGCTCAGAGACTCGTCTAACTGACGTAACAGCCACCAAAAAGACCACCTTCTGAGAAAGTGTCAACAGGGGAATATCTCTAATATTCTCAAACGGTGCCTTCTGAAGCACCGAGAGGACCAGGTTCAAGTCCCACGGAGGTAACGGGGGACGGACCGGAGGGGCCACCTGTCGGACCCCCTGCACAAATGTACTCACGAGAGAGTGAGTCGCCAGGGGTCGCTGAAAAAAGACAGCCAGGGCAGATATCTGTCCCTTAAATCGTACTTAGGGCAAGCCCTTGGTCCACCCCATGCTGTAAAAACAGCAGGATTCTGGAAACCAAATAGGTACGCGGATGCCATTTCATTTCCTCACACCTGGAGATGTAGGCCCTCCAAGTGCGGTGATAGACCTTCCTAGAGGACGGTTTTTGAGCACTTCTCATAGTAGAGATTACTGAGTCTGACAGGCCCTGGTCTCTCAGTACCCGGTTCTCAACAGCCATGCTGTTAAAGCCAATGACTGTAAAGCAGGATGGAATATGGGACCTTGCGATAGCAGGTCCTTCCGTAGTGGTAGGCGCCAGGGGACGTCTGCTACCAGACGTACTAGATCGTCGTACCAAGAACGCTGAGGCCAATCTGGAGCGATTAGGATCATTGGAATTCCCTCTGCCTCCACTCTGCGGAGCAGAAGAGGAAGAAGCCTTAAGGGAGGGAAGGCATAGATTAGCCGATACTGACCCCACGATGCTACCAACGCGTCCGTTGCGTCTGCCCATGGGTCTCTTGACCGGGCCACAAATCTCAATACCTTCCGATTGAGTCGGGAAGCCAGAAGATCTACGTCTGGTGTGCCCCATCTTTGGCAGAGGAGTTGGAACACCTCCGGGTGTAAGGACCATTCTCCCTGGTCCAGCATCTGGCGGCTCAGGTAGTCCGCCTGCCAGTTTTCCACACCCGGAATGTACACGGCTGACAGTGCCGGTACGCTCCTCTCTGCCCACTTCAGGATGCGAGCGATCTCCGATGCTGCAGCTGAGCTTCTTGTTCCTCCTAGATGATTGACATATGCCACTGCTGTGGCGTTGTCTGACTGGATCCTGACTGGACGCCCTTGCAGTCTCTGAGACCATTTGAAGAGGCACAGCTTGATCGCCCGGATCTCCAGGACATTGATCGGCAGGAGGGCTTCCTCTGGGGTCCAGCGACCCTGCGCCGACTGGACACCCCAGACTCCCCCCCAACCTGTAAGGCTGGCGTCCGTCGTAATCACTATCCAGTAAACCGGAAGAAATGACTTCCCGGCCATTACAGCCGGTGCTGTCAGTCACCATACCAGGGATCTCCTGACTAGGTGGCTCACTCGGATTTGATAATCCAGAGATGAAGGGCATCTGTTCCATCTGAACAGAACTTCCTTCTGTAACACTCGTGTGGTATTGAACATATGGGACCGCCTCGAAGGAGGCTACCATGAGGCCCAACACTCGCATGCAAAAACGGAGTGACGACCAATTCCTGGAAGTCAGCTGCCGTACTGCAGCCCGGAGGGTCTGCAACTTCTCCACAGGGAGGAATACCTTTGCCTCTGAGGAATCCAGAATCAACCCCAGGTACACTAGGCGTTGAGTGGGCACCAATACTGACTTTTGCGTGTTTAGTATCCAACCACAGTCTCGAAGAGTCTGACAGGTAATGGACACGCTTACCTCTAATTCTGAGCTTGAAGGGGCCTTCAGCAGAAGGTCGTATAAGTAGCCTGTGATAGCGATACCCCGCTGTCTTAGAAGTGCCAGAATCGGAGCGAGCACCTTGGTGAACGTCCTGGGTGCTGAGGCAAGGCCCAACGGGAGGGCCACAAACTGGTAGTGGTCCTTCCCGATAGCAAATCGCAGAAACCTCTGGTGTCTGGAGTATATGGGGACATGCAGGTATGCGTCCTTGATGTCCAAGGAGGCCAGAAAGTCCCCCGGATGGAGAGCCGTGACTACAGATCGAACCGACTCCATCCGAAAACTTTGTACCTTCACAAAGCAATTGAGGGCTCTGAGATCCAAGCTTGGACGAACCCCCTCCTTCTTCGGCACAATGAACAGATTTGAGTAAAAACCCCGTTCCAGTTCTGGAACTGGAATAACTACCCCGCGTTCCAGTAGACCCTGGACCGCCCCATACAGGGCCTCCCGACGGGTCGGTAGTAGCTGGAGATTGGAGGTGTTGAATCTGTCCGGTGGACAAGAGAGAAACTATCTTGTAGCCTGAGGAGATTACTTCGCAAACACACCTGTCGGAGATTAGTGCTGTCCACTGAGTCGCGAATTTGCGAAGACGTCTCCCCACCCGAGAGCTGGGTGGGGGTGGACCTTCATGCGGACGCAAATTTGTCCGCAGGCTTATTGGGTATGCGGGACCAGGGACGCTTTTGTCCTTGGGCAGGCGCTTTATCGGCCTGGGGTCTTTTCCCTGTCGCCCTAGGGGGACGAAAAAACCACTTGTGTGCAGTAAAGGAGGGCCCTTGCCCTTGGCGTGGCCCCTTACCCTTGCTAATTTGGGGAAGCAAAGTGCTTTTACTTCCTGTGGCATCCTTGATGATGTCATCCAGAGAAGCCCCAAAAAGTCTGTCGCCCTTAAAAGGCAGATCCAACAGGGCTTTCTTGGAAGTCTGGTCCGCAGACCAGCCTTTTAGCCAGATCAGGTGGCGTATTGCTACTGCATAAACCGAAGTTTTAGACAGCAGGGGAATAGTATTCATGTCTGACTCGCAGACAAACCTAAGGCCCTGGACCAACAGGTCGGCCAATGTTATCTCATCAGGAGGAGCATCTCGCTCCTTAACCCCTGGAGTAGCAATCTTGCCCATTCAGTAAGTGTGTGAGACACTAGGGCCCCCGCCAATGCCGGGCGTACTGCCGAGCCTACCAGAGTATAGGTAGCAAGAGAGTGCTTCAGCCTTCTTATCCACAGGGTCCTAGAAAACAGGAGCCCCTTCTACAGGAATTGTGGTGGCTCTATTAAGTCTGGACACCGGAGGGTCCACTATAGGGGGGAGAGGTCCATTTCTTCAGAAAACTCTCCTCAAAAGGGGTACCGTACCGCAAACCTCTTTGGGGCTGTAAAGACCCTCAGTGGGTTCTCCCATTCCTTGTATAAGAGTTTATCAAAAGACACACAAGGGAACACCTTAGCAGTGCGGGCAGGTCTATGAAACCCAAGTGGACCGGAGTCTCTGCTGCTTCTGCAGTATTTTCCAATTTTAGCATATCCCGCACTGCAGTAATAAGGTCAGATACCAAAGCCGTCTCGCGTACTGACCTGGACTTTGAGTCATTCTCACTGTCCGGTCACGGTCTCTGGTGCGTCAGAATCTGGGCCCCGAGCCGTAGCTGGACCTGGTTCTGCACCAGAATTATCCCCAGAAGCTTGCAGGGGATGGGGCGTTTACTACCCCCTGTATTCCCGTGTGCTGCTTCCACCCTGGCAGCAAACGCCTCTAGGATTGCAGTCATAGCGTTCATAGACACCTCAGGGGCACCAGCTGCTAAATCTGGTGTTTCAGGGGAGAAGACATCTGGCTCAGATGCCATGCTGACCACACGCTGACACTCACAGGGCTCCAGGCAAGATATCAATAGGCCACCCTCCTGTGCTGCAGAGAGGCCGGGTCACCCAGAGGACTCACCACCCTGGATAGGTACTGCTATGCTGCGCCTGTGATGCTGTCCCCCCTGCTGCTGTGTCAGTCTGCTTCTTTTATCAGCACTGCCTGTGTGAATTTTCGCGCCAGTGTAATGCACCCTAGAGGCCGGAGGCTCTCGAAAAATGGTTGCCAAAAACGTCTGTATGGAAGATAATGTGGGCTCTAAGAAAATGGCCGCCGACAGAAGATAGAGGTCAAGCAGCCATAGCCCACAAAAAGATGGCCGCCGAACGGCAATATCTGCATACAGGGTGGACAAACATGGCCGCCGATCAGCTGATAGGGGCCAGTGGGTGTGGCCGAACCACAGGAAGATGGCCGCCGGGCAGTCACAAGAGGCCAAACTTGGCATGGACCACCTCAAAATGGCCGCCGACAGCATGGAGGAGGAAGGACACAAACACAGGTAAGAAAAAATGACATTTCTTTTAAATGTTAGTTACAGCCAGCCCCGCTCCAGTGGGACCCCCTAGGTGACCCCCAGCACCCAGCAACCTTTAGCTAGAAGCCCAGGGAGGAGGGAAAGGCAGGGAGAGAGGGAAGAAAGGGGCCACAACCACTTACTTGATCTCTCCAGGAATGTCCAGCTAAATCACCCAGCCGAGGCAGGGGAGTTTTACTTACCTATCCTGCATGTATTCTGCTGGAAGACATTCCAAACAGATCATCGTCCGCGCACGGAAGGTGACTGTTGGCCAGGCATGCTGTGATTGGACCCAGAAGGGACGATCATATGTATGCCCTGGAGCATGACGCTCACCGGACAGGCTGCTGCGACTCGGCCGTAAGGTCAGCCGAAGCTGAGCGGTCCGATGCAAGCCTTGGAGCGTAAGCTCACCGGCCAGGCTGCTGCGACTCGGCCGTAAGGTCAGCCGAAGCTGAGCGGTCCGATGCAGGCCCTGGAGCGTAAGCTCACCGGCCACCCGTGGAGCGACGGGCATGTCGTGGAAAACCCAGCGCGTAGCTAGGGTCGGCACACGCTCGATGGCCGAAACTGGGGAGACTACAAGGATCGAGGATCCAGCCTGTCACCCAGTCGGCAGTTGATCGAAGATCGCAGGAAACAACAAATGTAAAAAAAATATCTTTTTTCCCCGGACCAATGGGCCCGAAGGGAGCCATGTCCTACTCCTTGCTAGACAGAAAAAAACTGATCTGCGAAGATGCAGACTGAGAGGGTATACCCAGAGGGTCCGCCCCCTGGGCGGTACTGTAGAAGGTGTGATGCAACACTTTTTACAAGTTTTTCTGCCTAGTCACTCCTAATTAACGGATAATACCCACTTTGTCAATAGAGAAGCTGTGTCGGTCCATGGACGAAAGAGTAAAAAAGGCTTGGTATCGATTTTCTTAGCCATGAAAAGGAGCCACCTGGTCTCTACAAAAAAAGTGGTGCCGCCAATATACTCCCCACCCCCCAAAATTTTAAGACGCGTTTGGTATCTATTCACTCAACACATCTCTTCCCGACAAATGAACCTGGAGGCGACGTGTATTACATCACTTCCGGGTTCAGAGCCACCTACTGTAGTCATGGAAGCAGCTCATCAAGCACATCTGTGCTGGATTATTTGCAGTGGGGGACAGGGGTGGTATTGGGGAGGTCTAACGAACCCCTGATGTAACCATAAAAATAAAAAAAAAGTACCTGCCAATATCACATAGGGGGCCGTTTAGCCTTCTTGAGAAAGCAATAAAGAAAAAAAAAAAAAAAAAAAAAAAAAAGTAAAAGTGCAAAACGCACATAATGTTCGCTCACAAGTAGGTCAACATAATTTGCGCCACACATACGCGTCACCTCCTCCCATAAATCACCTCCAGGACTACTCCCAAGCCTCTCCCATCCTCTGAAACTCCTTACCCCAATTTGTCCGACTATCTCCTACTCTGTCCACTTCTCTTCAGGAGAAGCCTATCCTGCCCCCACCTAAGAACTGTACTCTTATCTTCCCCATTAGCCCATCCCCCCACAGTTATTACCTTTTGTATCACTTGACCCTTCCCCCTTTTAGGCTCCATTCACACCCATGTGTACTGCAGCCAGGGCCGTCGGAACAGGACAGGCAAACCAAGCAACTGCCTGGGGCCCCAGCAGTCCCACGATAGTGTGAATTGTTTCCCGCACAGCAGGAAGAGGAGGCAGCACCGGAACCCCCCCCCCCCTCCTTATCCACTAACGTCGGGCGATTGGCACCCCCCCCCCGCGATCGGCGCCAATATCCCGCGCCCCCCCCCCCCCCCCAACAAAAAACGCCTTCAAAAATGGCCCTGACTGCAGCGACACCTGCTGCACTGCGTTTTTTTTGTGGCTCCTTTTTGAAGCGGCACCATTAATCCGAATGGGCCTCCATACGCTCCAAAAAAGCGCCAAAGAAGCTCAAGTACCAAATTTTGACACTGAGCCAGGCGCATTTGGCGTTGCGTTTTTTCCGCGCGGTGTTGATTAAAAATCACGGCAAAAATTGCACTGCGTTTGGGGAGCCATTAATAGCATCGCAAACATGTCCTGCGTTTTGCAACAATTCTGGAATCGCAGGGCAGAATCGTGCGATTTTGCCCACAATTCCAGTGTGAATGGAGCTTTAGAGTGTAAGCTCCAACAAGCAGGGCCCTCCGATTCCTCCTGTATAGAATTGTAACTGTACTGTCTGCCCTCACATTGTAAAGCGATGCCCAAACTGTTGGCGCTATATAAATCTGGTATAATAATATTTAAAGATGCGTTTTTTTGGCATTTTGCAGATAGAGAAAAAGGTGCCGAAAATGCCTGCGATTTTACCACGATTCTACTGCATTTATGGTGCTTTTTTTATAAATCATGCGACTCAAAAACATCAAAAACGTAACACGGGTGAGTTATTGATGCGTTCTTGCTGTGTTTTCAATGCATTTTAATGGGGCGGTGCGTTTTTGGTGCCGTTTAACGGTCCAAAAATGCAGCAAGCAAGATTTTTAACACTACAACGGAAGCAAAAAATGGACCAGTGTGAAGACATATATAGAATTTAATAGGGATGCATTTTTCTTGAGCTTTTCTTGCGTTAAAAAAAAAAAAAAAAAAAAAAAAAAAAAAAAGCGCTGATAAAAGCCGACAAATTCATATAAATTCAGAATATTAACCACATGCCGATTGCGCTATAGCAGAATGACGGCTACAGCGCGGCCGGCTAGTTCTGGGAGACGGTCATGACGGCGTGCCGTGATTGTGCTCTGTGATTGTAGTGTCCAGAGGACACTGCGGATCACAGATTGGCTCTTTACCACGTGATCAGCTGTGTCCAATCACAGCTGATCACGGATCTAAACAGTAGCCAGTTATCGGCACTCCTTTCCTAATGCTGTCAAAAGGAGGTGCGGATAACCGGCTTCTCTAAAAAGGGACATGTATGCTGATATTCAGGGCACTGGTTATCAGTGTCCTAATAAACAGTGCAGCCCCAACAGTGCAGCCCCAACAGTGCAGCCCCAACAGTGCAGCCCCAACAGTGCAGCCCCAACAGTGCAGCCCCACCAAGAAGTGCAGGAGAAAAAATTACCTGCAAAATTTTATAACAAAACCGTGAAAAAGTTAGTTTTTTCCAAAATTTTCGGTCTTTATTTAGCAAAAAGTAAAAAACCCAGCGGTGATTAAAAACTACCAAAAGAAAGCTCTATTTGTGCGGGGGGAAAAAAAAGAAGGAGTTTGGGTAGTGTTGCATGACCGCACAATTGTCATTCAAGGTGTGACAGCGCTGAGAGCTGAAAATTGGGGCCTGGGAAGGAAGGGGGGTGAAAGTGCCCTGTAGACAAGTGGTTAATTAAAAGGTTGAACAAATTAAATAAATAAAAAGAAAAAATTATACAATTATTTATTTAAGGGTCATTTTCGGTTTTGGCCAAGTGAATCCTGAGTTTTCCGTTTTGGTACCAAAGTTTCCATTCGGTGCACCTCTAGTATTAATAATTAGAACAACAAAGCAAGTCTCTACTTGGATGGATTTTGCGTGAATATATTACACACTTCAGAATAAATCCCATGATTCCGGTGCTCTCTTCTCTATTGTGCGAGGATTTCCCACCCAGCGAGAGCGGCGAGGCCATGAATTATCATCATCTTCTATTCTGAATTCTTATAGAACATTGGAATGAATTTGGATGGAAGTAATCAGTACAAATTGTATCCTTTTCACCACCGGAGCGCCGCCAGTCCGTATTCATATTTGTATTTCATCTAATAAAATTTAGCTTGCGTTACCGAGTAGCTACAAAACCCAAAGGGTCTCCATCCTGCTGCCAACAACACATTTATCTGGTGCCTGGCAATTACCCGGGATAGGAGCAGGTGTGTTTGTCTGGCTATTTAAAGATTCAGTAATTATTTGCAGAGTTGTTACCGAATCCCAACCGCCACAAGGCTGCGCCCCATTCATGCTTCCCGGGATACAAAATCGGTCTAATTAGTCCCGACATGGACCTGGAGGAGCACAAAGCAGAATGAGATTATTATTAGGGATGTCACCCGCCTGGCTCTGATCCCGACAAAACCGGACTGTCTGGTTCAGGATTGTTATGTCTATAGACCCAGACACAGACACAGACCTGGTTATAAAAAAAAAACAAAAAAACAAACACTCTTCCTAATCGCAGCACCAGGCACATATTTTCATGTTAAGTACATGCAAGCCAAATATCACCCAACTACAGGTATTTATTACCTCTCACAATGACTTAATCTGCCTCCAGCCATCTTTGCTCACCCATCATCCAGAGAAACCATCTACTTCCTAAACCGAGATGCCAACTCAGAGGACAAAATATGTAATTCCTGGTCCCCTATGTGCTGCGTTCACAAATGTCTGACACAAATCAGCCCCTGCTACAGATAAAATGTTTCAGTCTGATTAATGGGGAGGAAGAGATTGTGGAAATTCCTTTCTATTGTCTACAGCAGGCTCAAAGCTGGAGCTTTTTTTTAACCACTTAACGACCGCCCACCGCCGATTTACGTCGGCAGAATGGCACGGACAGGCAGAATCACGTAGATCTACGTGATCGCCTTTGTGCAGTTGGGGGGTCCATCCGGACCCCCCTTCACTGCAGTGAGCGGCCGTTAAGTGTTCGGGAGCGATCAGGCATGAGGGGGCGGCCGCTCGATTCCGCCCCCCCCCCCCTCGCGATCGCTCCCGGCCAATGAAATTGCTTCCTCCGCCATGTGATGTAAACACAGGCTGGAGGAAGTGATGTCATCTCCCTCGCCGCGGTCTTTTCGTTACCGGCGCCGAGGAGTGAAGACAGAGGTTAGTGCTCCAACAGTCCACTGACACGTAGGTACACATAGGCACACAAATCACCCCCCAGTCACCCCCAGATCACCCCCCAGGTCACCCCAAAGCCCCCAATCACAGTGTCACTGATTGCAGTGATCATTTATTTTACTGATCACTGCATTTAGTGTCATCTGTGATTGTAAAAAGTTGCAAGGCAGTTAGGATTAGGCCCCTTTAGGTCCAGGGTAGCCCCCTAACCCCCCCTAATAAAGGTTTAACCCCTTGATCACCCCCCAGGTAACCCTTTCACCCCCTAACTTCAGCGTCACTAAGCGATTGTTTTTCCGATCGCTGTATTCGTGTCGCTGGTGTTTTAGATAGGCAGTTATTTTTTTTTTAGGTTCGCCGCAGGTTTTTATTGGTGTCAGGTACCCCCATATTTAACATAATAAAGGTTTTAACCCCCTGATTGCCCCTAGTTAACCCTTTCACCAGTGATCACCATATAAAGGTTACGGGTGACGCTGGTTGATTAGTTTGCTTTTTATAGCATCAGGGCACCCGCCGTATATAACCCAATAAAGGTTTAACCCCCCTGATCGCCCGGCGGGTGAGATCAATTAGGTTTTAGCGCCAGAGAGGGTCTGCGTCGCCCCAGGCAGTGTTAGGTTAGTGCCAGTAACGCTAACACCCACGCGCAAAGCATACACCCCCCTTAGTGGTATAGTATCTGATCAGATCTATACTAGCATCCCCAGCGGTTTAGGGTTCCCAAAAACGCAGTGTTAGCGGGATCAGCCCAGATACCTGCTAGTACCTGCGTTTAGCCCCTCCGCCCAGCCCAGCCCAGCCCACCCAAGTGCAGTATCGATCGATCACTGTCACTTACCAAACACAACACACATAACTGCAGCGTTCGCAGAGACAGGCCTGATCCCTGCGATCGCTAACAGTTTTTTTGTAGCGTTTGATATATTTGCTGACGACAGTCAGGTGCTTTTTTTCCTGTGAATCTTACTAGTGTACCCCTAAATTTAGAGCCCAAAATGGCAAGTCGAAGGTACACTAGTAAAGAGGCCTACGAGATTCTGAGCATGACAGATAGTGAAGAGGAGGTCACGTATCTGTCAGATTCAGGCTCAGAATATCTTCCCGTAGAAGACAGTGACGTCAGCGGCCCCACGTCAGATAGCTCTGACGACGAAGTTGAGGTCCCTGCTAAGGTCAGGCGTACCCGATCCCGATCTTCTGAGGTTGTTGAGGAGCAAGAACCGCAGGTCTCTCGTATCATGGAGCAGAGTAGTACTAGCGCCGCTATTCCTTCTGGTGAACTGGCAAGCACCAGCGGCCTAGTACAGCCTGGACGTACATCCAGCACTGCAGTAACACTTGGTGACGTGGCGAGTCCCATAAGTGCAGTTCAAGCTGGCGAGGTGGCAAGCACAAGTAGTGTCCCGCTGCCACCAAGAAGACAAAGGCAGGCCCGTCGTGCCCATACTGCCCTTCCTGCAGAATTCGCCTATCCTGATTGGGTCCCCACCACTTCTGCAGAACCCGTACTTCCCCCATTCACTGCCCAACCCGGTATTCAGGTGGAAACAGCTGATTTTATGCCAATCGATTTTTATTCGCTGTTTTTCACGGAAGATCTCTATAGATCTATTGTGGACCAGAGTAATTTATATGCTGGTCAATTTATCGCCGCTAACCCCCAGTTGCCTAAAATTGCCAGAAATTGGAAACCAATTACGGTTTCCGAATTTAAGACCTTTCTGGGCCTTTCCCTCAACATGGGCACACATAAATTTCCGTCATTGCGTGCTTATTGGTCCACGCACCCAATTGACCACATGCCCGTGTTCTCTGCCTCCATGTCCAGGGCACGATACGAGCAGATTTTGCGGTTCATGCACTTCAACGACAATGAACTTTGTCGTCCACGTGGGGACCCTGAATACGACCGGCTCTATAAAATTCGGCCCCTCATAAACCAACGAACGTTTTGCAGCCTTGTTTACTCCCGATCAAGTTGTCTGCGTTGATGAGTCCCTGATTAAATTTTCTGGCCGCTTGTCTTTCAAGCAGTACCTTCCCAGCAAGCGTGCCAGATACGGGGTCAAGCTCTACAAGTTCTGTGACAGGGCAACAGGCTATGTAGTGAACTTTACGGTTTATGAGGGAAAAGACAGTCAGATTGAGTCGGTCAACTGCCCGGATTACATAGGGAGCGCTGGCAAGATAGTGTGGAACTTGGTGCCACCCTTATTCGGAAAGGGGTACCACTTGTATGTGGACAATTATTACACGAGCGTGCCACTGTTTAGTCACTTGTTTGATCATAAGATTGGAGCATGTGGCACCGTGCGACCTAATCGCCGGGGCTTTCCCCAGCGGCTTGTAGATGCCCGTCTTAGGCTGGGGGAGAGAGCCTGCTTGAAGTGTAATAACTTGCTCGCTATGAAGTGGAGGGACAATAAGAATGTTTTCCTTCTTACCTCCCTTCATGCAGACACGACAGTCCAAATTCGTACGGCGACTGGTGTTGTGGAGAAACCCCTCTGTGTCCACGAATATAACCAAAATATGGGAGGGGTGGACCTCAACGACCAGTTGATGGCGCCGTATCTAATTGACCGTAAGGCGAGACGCTGGTACAAAAAAGTGTCTCTATCATTATTCCAATTGGCTTTGCTGAACGCTCATGTGCTATACAGAGCTTCAGGCGGGACGTTATCTCTTCTAAAATTCCAGAATGAGATAGTCACAGAACTCCTGTATCCAGGCGGTTCTGCACCTCACCATCCCCAACCAAATGCAGTAAGCCGGCTGCATGAGAGGCATTATTCGTATGTCCTCCCGAGTACCCCTACCCAAAGCCACCCCCAAAAAAGATGTCGTGTCTGTAGCAAGCGCGGATTTAGGCGTGACACCCGTAGTTTTTGTCCACTCTGTCCTGACAAGCCTGGTCTTTGCCAAGGTGAATGTTTTGAACGCTACCACTCAAAAGTGAAGTTTTAGCGTAGGGTACAGCATTTCACAGACTAGGACACACTTACACAGGGTCTCCCAAGATGCCATTACATTTTGAGAGACCCGAACCATTACAGTTGTAAAGTTACAAAAAAAAAGTGTAAAAAAGAAAAAAAAAACGTAAAAAACAAAACACAAAAAAAATATAAAATAAAAAAAACCAAAAATAGTTGTCGTTTTATTGTTCTCTCTCTCTCTATTTTCTCTCTATTGTTCTGCTCTTTTTTTACTGTATTCTATTCTGCAATGTTTTATCATGCTTGCTTTTCAGGTATGTAATTTTTTGTTTTCAGGTGCGCCATTCAACTGCAGCGCGGAATTATTTATCTTGACAGCAACAGCGTTTGCTCCCACGATACATAAAGCCGTGACTCCAGTGCTGTAGGAGGTGATTTCACCACCACAGTTAAAAAAAAGAGCATATATGCCGAAGCATGGGGGCAGCAGGGGCGGAGGAGCGATTTTGCTCCTAATGCCGCGTACATACGGTCGAAATTCCGACCGTGTGTACGCGGCATAACTTTTTTGCGGGAGGATGCCCCCATGCTTCGGCATATATATATTTTAGGCACAGGTTGCGTTAAAACATTTATTTTTTACTAGGTTTTGTTTTGGTATTTGCTTTGCAGGTATGGCATGGTAAGGTCTTACTGTTGTACTGTAACGTTACTTTGTTTTAATGTTAACCACCATTTGCTTAGCAGGTACGCCATTCAGTTGCAGCGCGGATCTATTTATCTTGACAGCAATAGCGTTTGCTCCCACGATACATAAAGCCGTGACTCCAACGCTGTAGGAGGTGATTTCACCACCACAGTTAAAAAAAAGAGCATATATGCCGAAGCATGGGGGCAGCAGGGGCGGAGGAGCGATTTTGCTCCTAATGCCGCGTATATACGGTCGAAATTCCAACGGAGGCTTATCCGTGGAAAAGTCCGACCGTGTGTACGCGGCATAACCTTTTATGCCGCGTACATACGGTCGAAATTCCGACGAAGGCTTGACCGTGTGTACGCGGCATAACTTTTTTGCGGGAGGATGCCCCCATGCTTCGGCATATATGCCCATCATTAGAAGTGGGTGGATGAAGGGAGGTATTCTAATGGTGGGCATACCCACCAATCAATCTCTTTTTTTCGTTCAGCCAATAGGCTGTATGAAAAAAAAGATTACAATACATGTCCAACAAGGACCAGCAACGTACTGGTATGTTGCTGGACTTTGAATGTTTATACCAGAATGATGCCTGCGGGTTTAGGTATCATCTTGGTATCATTCTTTTCAGCCAGCAGCCGGCTTTCATGTAAAAGCAATTCTAGCAGATAATTAGCCTCTAGACTGCTTTTACAAGCAGTGGGAGGGAATGTCCCCCCCCCCCCGGATATAAAAAGCGCCATTGGGAAATTGGGAAAGCATTTTATCACACCGATCTTGGTGTGGTCAGATGCTTTGAGGGCAGAGGAAAGATCTAGGGTCTAACCCCCCAATTTTTTTCAAAAAAAGAGTACCTGTCACTACCTATTGCTATCATAGGGGATATTTACATTCCCTGAGATAACGATAAAAATGGTAAAAAAATAAAATATGGAAGGCACAGTTTAAAAATAAAATAAAAAAGCCAAATAAATAATAAAAATAAAATAAAAAAAAAGCACCGCTGTCCCCCCCCTGCTATTGCGCAAAGGCGAACGCAAGCGTCGGTCTAGCGTCATATGTAAACAGCAATTGCATCATGCATGTGAGGTATCACCGCGAAGGTCAGATCGAGGGCAGTCATTTTAGCAGTAGACCTCCTCTGTAAATCTAACGTGGTAACCTGTAAAGGCTTTTAAATGCTTTTAAAAATGAATGTAGTTTTGTCGCCGCTGCGCGTTTGTGCGCAATTTTAAAGCATGTCGTGTTTGGTATCCATGTACTCGGCCTATGATCATCTTTTTTATTTCATCAAACATTTGGGCAATATAGTGTTTTTTAGTGCATTAAAAATAAAAAAAGTGCGTTTTTCCCCCAAAAAATGCGTTTGAAAAATCGCTGCGCAAATACTGTGTGGAAAAAAAAAATGCAACACCCACTATTTTAATCTGTAGGGCCTTTGCTTTAAAAAAATATATAATGTTTGGGGGTTCAACATAATTTTCTTGCAAAAAAAAATTTTCTTTCATGTAAACAAAAAGTGTCAGAAAGGGCTTTGTCTTCAAGTGGTTAGAAGAGTGGATGATGTGTGACATAAGCTTCCTAATGTTGTGCATAAAATGCCAGGACAGTTCAAAACCCCCCCAAATGACCCCATTTTGTAAAGTAGACACCTCAAGCTATTTGCTGAGAGGCATGTTGAGCCCATTGAATATTTTTTTTTTTTGTCCCAAGAGATTGAATAATGACCAAAACAAATAAAAAAAATAAAAATGTACAGAAAGTTGTCACTAAATTATATATTGCTCAAACATGCCATGGGCATATGTGGAATTACACCCCAAAATACATTCTGTTGCTTCTCCTGAGTACGGGGATACCACATGTGTGGGACTTTTTGGGAGCCTAGTCGCGTACGGGACCCCAAAAACCAAGCACCGCCTTCAGGATTTCTATGGGTGTAAATTTTTGATTTCACTCCTCACTGCCTATCACAGTTTCGGAGGCCATGGAATGCCCAGATGGCACAAAACCCCCCCAAATGACCCCATTTTGGAAAGTAGACACCCCAAGCTATTTGCTGAGAGGTATGTTGAGTATTTTGCAGATCTCGCTTTTTGTCACAAAGTTTTGAAAATGTAAAAAAAGAAAAAAAAAAGAAAAAAAAATGTCTTTCTTAATTTTCAAAAACAAATGAGAGCTGTAAAATACTCACCATGCCTCTCAGCAAATAGCTTGGGGTGTCTACTTTCCAAAATGGGGTCATTTGTGGGGGTTTTGGGCTATTTTGACATTTTATGGCCTTCAAAACTGTGATAGGTAGTGAGGAGTGAAATCAAAAATTTATGCCCTTAGAAACCTTGAAGGCGGTGCTTGGTTTTTGGGGTCCCGTACGCGGCTAGGCTCCCAAAAAGTCCCACACATGTATTATCCCCGTACTCAGGAGAAGCAGCAGAATGTATTTTGGGGTGTAATTTCACATATAACCATGGCATGTGTGAGCAATATATCATTTAGTGACAACTTTGTGCAAAAAAAAAACAGTTTGTCATATTCCCGCAACCTGTGGCAAAATATAAAATATTCCATGGACTCAACATGCCTCTCAGCAAATAGCTTGGGGTGTCTACTTTCCAAAATGGGGTAATTTGGGGGGGTTTTGTGCTATTTTGGCATTTTATGGCCTTCAAAACTGTGATAGGTAGTGAGGAGTGAAATCAAAAATTTACGCCCTTAGAAATCCTGAAGGCGGTGCTTGGTTTTTGGGGCCCTGTACGCGGCTAGGCTCCCAAAAAGTCCCACACATGTGGTATCCCCGTACTCAGGAAAAGCAGCAGAATGTATTTTGGGGTGCAATTCCACATATAACCATGGCATGTGTGAGCAATATATCATTTAGTGACAACTTTTTGTACATTTTTTTTTTTTTTTCTTTGTCATTATTCAATCATTTGGGACAAAAAAAAAAAAAATATTCAATGGGGTCAACATGCCTCTCAGCAAATAGCTTGGGGTGTCTACTTTCCAAAATGGGGTCATTTGGGGGGGTTTTGTGCCATCTTGGCATTTTATGGCCTTCAAAACTGTGATAGGTAGTGAGGAGTGAAATCAAAAATTTATGCCCTTAGAAACCTTGAAGGCGGTGCTTGGTTTTTGGGGTCCCGTACGCGGCTAGGCTCCAAAAAAGTCCCACACATGTGGTATCCCCGTACTCAGGAGAAGCAGCAGAATGTATTTTGGGGTGTAATTTCACATACGCCCATGGCATGTGTGAGCAATATATCATTTAGTGACAACTTTGTGCAAAAAAAAAAAACAAGTTTGTCATATTCCCGCAACTTGTGGCAAAATATAAAATATTCCATGGACTGAACATGCCTCTCAGTAAATAGCTTGGGGTGTCTACTTTCCAAAATGGGGTCATTTGGGGGGGTTTTGTGCTATTTTGGCATTTTATGGCCTTCGAAACTGATAGGTAGTGAGGAGTGAAATCAAAAATTTGCGCCCTTAGAAATCCTGAAGGCGGTGCTTGGTTTCCGGGGTCCCGTACGTGGCTAGGCTCCCAAAAAGTCCCACACATGTGGTATCCCCGTACTCAGGAGAAGCAGCAGAATGTATTTTGGGGTGCAATTCCACATATAACCATGGCATGTGTGAGCAATATATCATTTAGTGACAACTTTTTGTAATTTTATTTTTTTATTTTTTTTTTTGTCATTATTCAATCACTTGGGACGAAAAAAATAAATAAATATTCAATGGGCTCAACATGCCTCTCAGCAATTTCCTTGGGGTGTCTACTTTCCAAAATGGGGTCATTTGGGGGGGTTTTGTACTGCCCTGCCATTTTAGCACCTCAAGAAATGAGATAGGCAGTCATAAATTTAAAGCTGTGTAAATTTCAGAAAATGTACCCTAGTTTGTAAACGCTATAACTTTTGCGCAAACCAATAAATATACGCTTATTGACATTTTTTTTACTAAAGACATGTGGCTGAATACATTTTGGCCTAAATGTATGACTAAAATTGAGTTTATTCGATTTTTCTTATAACAAAAAGTAGAAAATATCATTTTTTTTCTAAATTTTCGGTCTTTTTCTGTTTATATCGCAAAAAATAAAAATCGCAGAGGCAATCAAATACCATTAAAAGAAAGCTCTATTTGTGGGAAGAAAAGGACGCAAATTTCATTTGGGTACAACATTGCATGTCCGCACAATTTACAGTTAAAGCAGCGCAGTGCCGAATCCCAAAAACAGGCTTGGTCCTAATGGCCCGAAATGGTCCGGGGCTTAAGTGGTTAAAAAAAAAAAAAAAAAAAAAAAAAAAAAAAAGGGCCTTAGGTTGCGTCTGTGCTCTATTGGGGAAACTGCCCTTCACCTCCACAGTGAGGGGAAATCCACTCTGACGCTCCGTTCACATATGCTGCGCCCGCGGCTCACAGCAGGGTGTCCGGTGTGTCCCTGTTCACAGATTCAGGTCCGAATTTTTGCCTGAATCAGGCCAGAAGACGCACGGGACCCTTCCTCAATGCGGTACCCGGCCGCCCCAGAGCTGTGTGAACCGGCTCCATTGAGAGCCGGTCACACTCTCCTGTAATGCGAATTGGATGCGGAGAAACCCACATCCAATTTGCATATGTGTGAACCCAGCCTTAGACAGTTGTCATAGGAATAGGTGTCCTAAATGTTACACTGTTGTAGTCTGATCTCTGGGGGAGAAGAGACTGAGGAAATGCTCCCTACTGATTGCAGCAGACTAATTACATCCTCTGACCGGAGCTTGGCTGTATAAATGATAAAAGCTTTAGCTTTTAGAAAAATTAAGCTATTGCCATATATTATATTGGTGCCCACTGGGGAAATTGGCGGGGCATTGGGGAAATTGCCCTTAACCTCCAAGGTGAGGGGAAATCCACTCTTCGTTGTCATGGGTATAGGCGTCTCCAATGTTACGATGTTGCAGTCTGATCACAAGGGGAGAAGAGACTAAGGAAATGGTTCCTACTGCCTGCAGCAGACTAATGACATCATCTCAGCCTAGGCAAAGTCACCTGACCAGAGCTCAGCCGTTTAATGATAAAAGCTGTAGCCATATAATACATCTGTGCCCATTAGGAAAACTGCTCTTCACCTCCAAAGGCGAGTGGGAATCCACCCTTCATGGTCATGGAATAGGTGTCCCCAACATTAGTCTGATCACAGGGACTAAGGAAATGCTTCCTACTACCTGCAGCAGAATAATGACATCATCTCAGCCTAGGCAAAGTCACTGGACTGGAGCTCAATGGATTACTTTTTTCCAAGAGATTGAGCGATTAATTTATGATTTATTCATGCAAGCTTGTAAAAAGGCATCGTAAAGTCCCCTTTAATAAGAGGTGGGCTGTCAAACTTTATTTTGGCGCTCAGCAGGAGGAGGAGTGCACCCTGTCATGCTCCTAACTGGCATCACAAAGGGCACAACACCCTTACTGGCACTTCTTGAAGGGGAAAAAAAAAAAAATGGGCATCTGCAAGCACAACCTGGCACTCGTCCCTTGGATGTTTATACAAAGACCCAATTCTACAGTCAAACGTAGATACATTCTTGAAGAACGTCTTTATTTGGTAATATCTGATCAGTTATACCAACTCCAGGTTTAATGCAGTCTGCATATCATCCTTCAGCAATGCTATTTTTTGGCATATACCCAGTTTTGGCCATGGGAAAAAAAAAAACCCACGACAGCACTAAATGTTAAAAACACATTAGCTATGGCAAATTAAGAGAGGGGGAAAAAAAAACAAAAAAAACAAAAAACACCTTTGCATTTTACAAATTTTTCCTTAAAAAAAGTGTCGGTCCAACCAGAAGTGACATTAGTGGGAAGAATGTTGTCCTTTCGGACAGCAACAACAAAATTATCGGCTTTTTGCAGCTAGTACTGCCAAATGGCACTGGTCCCAAAAAACACACAGGCAGAATGAGATGGGAGTTCAAGTCAGCCACATCGCAATAAACCCCCTCTGGAGGAACCCTAGGTGTTCCACAGAACCTTTGTTGAGAATGGCTTTGTTTAAAACCTGCTACTGACCCGGAGATTTAGAGAGACAACCAGCTATTATATAGTGGGGTCTGACACTTCAAACCCTAAACATTTCCCGGGACAACCCTCTGAAGCAGCCCCTCAACCTTTTTACTCAAAAAGGAACCCTCATACTAAGGTTCACATCTCAGAAAACCCCTGCTAAAATTAACTCATGAGAGGGCCAATAGGAAGAACGCCCCTTACATCGGTGGCCAGTGGGAATAATGGTGATCTGTTGGAATAATGCTTCTTATGTTGGTGGTCAGTGGGGGGAAAAAAAAACAAAACTAACATTGGCCTCAAAACCATGCAGGGCGGCGGAGTTTATATCAGCTACATCTCAAGGAAACAAACTAGAGCAGGTGTCTCAAAAAGGCGCCCCCACCAGCTGTTGCAAAACTACAAGTCCCATCATGCTTCTGCCTGTGGGAGTCATGCTTGTAACTGTCAGCCTTGCAATGTCTCATGGGACTTGTAGTTTCGTAACAGCTGGAGGGCCATCAGTTTGAGACCCCTGCCCTAGAGGAACCCTAGGGTTCCATAGTGCCCTGGTGGAGATAGCAGCTCTAACACTTGGTACTGCACCAGAAAAAAAAAAAAAAAAAAAATCCTAGGGAGAAGTCTCTAAAAAGCAGTCTCTCATCCTTTACCTTAAAAAGGTAAAATCTCGGGAAACCCCTGCTAAAATTCATTCATTACAATTAGGGGGGTGGTTGTTAGTGGAGAGTAGGCCCCCCCTACACCACTGGTGGCCAGCGGGAAGAAGGCGCCCCCCCTACACCACTGGTGGCCAGCGGGAAGAAGGCGCCCCCCCTACACCACTGGTGGCCAGCGGGAAGAAGCCCCCCCCTACACCACTGGTGGCCAGCGGGAAGAAGCCCCCCCCCTACACCACTGGTGGCCAGCGGGAAGAAGCCCCCCCCCTACACCACTGGTGGCCAGCGGGAAGAAGCCCCCCCCCTACACCACTGGTGGCCAGCGGGAAGAAGGCCCCCCTACACCACTGGTGGCCAGCGGGAAGAAGGCCCCCCTACACCACTGGTGGCCAGCGGGAAGAAGGCCCCCCCCTACACCACTGGTGGCCAGCGGGAAGAAGGCCCCCCCCTACACCACTGGTGGCCAGCGGGAAGAAGGCCCCCCCCTACACCACTGGTGGCCAGCGGGAAGAAGGCCCCCCCTACACCACTGGTGGCCAGCGGGAAGGCCCCCCCCTACACCACTGGTGGCCAGCGGGAAGAAGGCCCCCCCTACACCACTGGTGGCCAGAAGGCCCCCCCCCCTACACCACTGGTGGCCAGAAGGCCCCCCCCCTACACCACTGGTGGCCAGCGGGAAGAAGGCCCCCCCCTACACCACTGGTGGCCAGCGGGAAGAAGGCCCCCCCCTACACCACTGGTGGCCAGCGGGAAGAAGGCCCCCCCCTACACCACTGGTGGCCAGCGGGAAGAAGGCCCCCCCTACACTACTGGTGGCCAGCGGGAAGAAGGCCCCCCCCTACACTACTGGTGGCCAGCGGGAAGAAGGCCTCCCCCTACATCACTGGTGGCCAGCGGGAAGAATGTACCTTGATCTTTGCCGATTGGTGTCAGTCGTTACATATCCGAGAAACAGAAAGTGATCCTTCCTCAAGGAACCCCCCCCCCCTAGCAACCTCTGGAGGAATCCTAGGGTACCACGAAACCTTAATTCAGAAATCCCTCAACGTGGGTGGTCAGAATGCCACCCTTACAGACAAAAATATTTATTAGCATTCTGCTGGCTCTGCCAGATGCATTTGGACCCAAAAACCATGTGGGCACCATCATATGGGAGGTCAACCACCAGCAGCTCAAGCGACATCTGACGAAACCCTAGTGTTCCACAGAACTCTGGTTTGATAACAGCTGCTCTGAAACCTGGCACTGCCCCAGGAATTTAGAGAGACAACCAGTTACTCAAGAGAGACGCAACACTATAAGCCCAGACTGTATAAATAAAATTTCAAACCGATTTTATGACATTCACACAAAGATAAGAGAAGATAGGAAGAGTTGGTGTGCCGCAGAATCCTGTTTACAGTCAAACCTACGACTTCCTGTTCATTTCAGCCCACAGAGCGCTCGCACCAAAATAAAAACCAGACGTACTCGGAGAAAATTAAATTTGTATGTCCTTGGCAGACGCCAACACCTCACCAATTCCTGCCATGGAGAAACATTGGCTCACACTTACGCAGAGACATACGCAACGTGCGGAGTAGATGAACACAAACAGCTCGGTCTGGTTAACTCATGCGGCGCCGAGAACGTCTCTTCTTCTCAATGGTAGCACAGCCTTTGCATGGGATGGTTGGCTGTGACCGGAGTGACTCAGACAGAGGCAGGATTTCCTCCACCGCGAGGGGTCTCTAGGAGTACAGGGTTTGGCCGCCGTTTTCTCTCTCCTCGCAATATTCCAGCTACAAAACAAGAAATGCCGGCTATGTGACAGGAACCAGACATTCAAGTGGGGGGGCAGGGAGGAAATATTAAATACTCAATGTTTTTCTTTCCAGTAGAAACCATTTGACTTTGATACACTTGGGAAATGGGAGTTAAAAAATGTCCAAAAAAAAAAAAAAAAAAAAAAAAAAAAAAAAAAAAAAAAAAAAAAAAGAAGAAGGAAGGAGGTTGTCCTGAAATGTTGTCTTAAAGCAGAACAAGATAGATATATAAAATAAAATAATAGCCCATTAAAACTGCAATCCAACCCAAAAATTATATATTTGTTCGCTCACTAATCACTTTTTTATTATTATTATTATTTTTATATATGTATATATGATTTATTTTTTTGGATTTAAAAGATAGTTTTCCCATTTAAGATACATTAATTTTGTTTATTCAGCCTGAAATGGAGCTTAGTTTATGTAGCAGGAGGCTGCATATTCTGCAATATTTAAATTTTTAGTAAACTCATTCAATGAATCCAAAGCTCTGCAAGCTGAAATAACATGCACTGCATTGATGCATTCGCACAATTTTACAGTAACCATGAGATAAAACAAAGGTTCAGGAATATTCCTTTATCCCGATTGTTATTGCAAATCTATGTACACTACAAACTGTATGATTGAATCGGTTCTAAAAATCTCTTTTTACTAACCTAACTGATCAGAATTCTAAATAGGAAACCTTTGTTTCAAAACTCTAACTGCTACATTTTCTGAGCACTGCGGTGAGATTCAGGAGCGAATTACAAGCTCATTGACTTGTATGGGAACGCCTCTGGATCACACAGGGCATCAGTTTTGAACACGATTTTGGCTGTTCTCGTTCCCTCCCTCCTCGCCTGCATTAGAGCTAGTTGTTAAGGAGCAGGCCGGCAAACCGACCGCCACATCCTTGACAATGGAGGATTCATCCGCTGTCAGTGGGGTTCCCCACTGACAGCTGAATGTAAAAAAAATAAAAATAAAAACCCCTGCATGGGGTCCCCTTCAATCCATATCAGGCCCTTAGGTCTGGTCCGATATGGATTTTAAGGGGAACCCCACTCCAATTTTTCTTTTTTTTTTTTGGAGTGGGAGTTCATTGGGGACAACTCAAAATTTGGGATTTTCTGTTACAAAAAAGTTTTGCCTTTAGTCATAAGTAATCCCCCCCCCCCCCCCCCCCAATCATGGCAATTAAAGGATTCACGTATTTTCAATGGTGCCCCCGATGCGGCAAATAAAGATCCTCTTCCTGATGTAGGTCTTGGTTTCTTTTGCATTGGTACAATTTCTTATTTGCCCTAAAAATGTTAAGAAAGAAGAAGAAAGATTTGCATCCTTCAATGGCATGCACCTTTAAAGCGGAACTTCTGTCATTTTTTCATCTATTAAATCTTCTGCCCTTGTTGTTTTAACTTTGAATAGTAAAACATTTTTTTTTGCCAGTAAATTCCTTATACAGCCCACTTCATGCTTCTTGTCTGGTAAAAAGCCTAGGCTTATGACCTCATGCACAGCTCTCTATCGAGTCATAAGAGGGCCAATGAGAGCTGCAGAGCTGGAGGTGTGCCTCTGTGCGTCTGTGTAAATCCAGGAAGTGAAAAGGCAGCAACTTCAGCTGCCCACAGTTAAAATGGCTGCAGCCAGACTCAGTGGAGGGAGATTTCCGCAGCAGATTTGGCAAGTACAGAATCACAGTATATATAAAATAATATGCAAAGTGGTTGGAGGGAAGCTTCAGAATGGCAAAGATGTTTTTATTACAAATGTGAGCAGACTACAGTTCCTCTTTAAGGCCGGTTTGCTGTAATTTGAACAAGATTCATCCATCACTACACATTATCTAGCCTGCCATGTAAGGTGGTAGATACTTCCACAGTAAGAACGCATTATTATAAGTGCACCACGCAGCGTTCGAATAAATGCACCGTGAGCCCCCGGCGGTTTTCAATTACCAGGTTCCCCCATCAGATTAACTGATCATACATTACATACAAGGGTCATTCATGTATTGCTTCTTGACATGGGTTTTCTTATAACACGTCTGCAGGATTTGGAACGCATTGTTTGAATTAGATCTGATGAAGAGGAATAATAGTTGCCAAATTAAATCACTACTAGGACGGTAACGGATGATAGGAAAAAATGCAAGTTAGACTTACCGGTAACTTGTTTTCCAATAGGCTTTCAGGACAGCACCCGAGAGATCATGGCTCCTCCTCCTACAGGAAACACCTCATCAATTAATTCTTTAATTGGAGGCCTCCACGTTGCTTCCCTCAGTTGTTTGTAGAGAACCTCCAGCCCCAGCTGCAACACATAAGCGACAGTTATTACATAGTATTACAGCCACAGCATAAAAAAAGGGCGGGATCCTGCTGTCCTGAAAGCCTATTGGAAAACAAGTTACCGGTAAGTCTAACTTGCATTTTTCCAAAACGTCTTTCAGGACAGCACCCGAGAGGATAATCGAGACTTACCCCATTTAGGGTGGGACAACAGCCTGTAAGACTTTCCTTCCGAAAGCCTGGTCCCCAGCCGTCATGAGATCTAATCTATGACGGGCAAAGGTCGTCAGACTTGTCCATGTAGCTGCCTTACAGATTTGTTCGGGGGTGGCACCAGCTTTTTCTGCCCAACTCACCGCCGAAGCTCTAGTAGAATGAGCCCTGATACTTACTGGACTCTCCTGGCCTGTAAGGGAATAGGCGTCTGAGATAGCCATTCTCAACCATCTGGCAATGGTTCCTCTAGAAGCTTGTCTTCTTTTTTATTTCCGGAAAATAAAATGAATAGTGCGTCTGAACGCCTAAAGTCTTTAGTAGCTTCCAGGTAACTTAAGACTGCTCTTTTAACATCCAGGGTATGGAATTCTTCTTCCTTCTTACCCGACGGATTAGAACAAAACGTAGGAAGTATTATCTCCTGGGTTCTATTTTGAACTGAGGCAACCTTTGGTAAAAAGTTAGGATCCGTCTTCAGCACAATTCTGTCTGAAAAAATAGAAAAAAATGGTTCCCTGATAGATAAAGCTTGCAGCTCACTGATCCTTCGAGCTGTTGTAATAGCTACTAGAAAAATTGTTTTTAAAGTAATTAGCTTTAGGGAGGTTAAATTGAGAGGTTCGAAAGGTTCCCTGGTCAGGGCCTGTAGAACGACTGATAAGTCCCATGACGGACAGTTTTTGATCACTATCGGTCTAGCCCGAGTGAGGGCTTTAAAGAATCTGTTTACTAGGGGTTCTGATGAAATAGATTTCTCAAAATATACCCCCAGTGTGGCAACCTGAACTTTTAGGGTACTGATCGCTAGGCCCTTGTCTGCTCCTTCTTGCAGAAATTCCAAGATAGAAGAAATCTGCTTTAATGGTCTGCCGGATGTAGTGCACCAAGAGTTAAAGACTTTCCAGACTTTGTGATATATTGCTCTGGTAACATTCTTTCTGCTAGATAGGAGGGTAGCCACCAACCTATCCGAGAATCCTTTTCTCCTTAAGAGCTGCTCCTCAGAAGCCAGGCTGTGAGTTTTAGCTTTTCTACTTCTTGGTGAAACAGCGGACCTTGTAACAGAAGGTCTTGTCTCACGGGAAGATGCCAGTATGGTTTGATCTGCATCTGTAGAAGAGCCGAAAACCAGGGCCTCTTGGGCCAGAAGGGAGTGATGAGGATTACTGTCGTATCCTCTTTCCGGATTTTTGTTATGACCTGCGGAATCAGCTGAAAAGGAGGGAAGGCGTAGCTGAGGTGAAAATTCCAACTGTGCGCCAGAGCATCTACCCCCAGAGATGACTCGTTCCTGTTCAGGGAAAAAAAGAGAGATATTTGTGTATTTTCCTGAGTCGCAAAGAGATCCACTCTTGGCTGTCCCCATTTCTTCACTATTAGATTGAAGACATCTGGATTCAATTGCCACTCCGCTTCGTACACCTGGTTCCTGCTGAGGAAATCCGCTATCCTGTTTAGGGTCCCTTTTAGATGGACCGCGGACAAGGATTGAGTATGGAGCTCTGCCCAATTTAGAATGCTCTCTGCTAGGCCTTGAAGTATTCTGCTTCTGGTGCCCCCTTGTCGGTTTATGTAAGCCACCGCCGTGGCGTTGTCCGACAGAATTTGTGTATGTCGCCCTTGGACTTCTTCTGCAAAGAACAATAAGGCCATTTCTATCGCCTTTAGTTCCCTCCAGTTTGAAGATCTCATTGCTTCCCTTGTGGACCAAGATCCCTGAGCCCAACGACCGCTCATGTGAGCCCCCCAACCCCAGGAGCTGGCATCGGTTGTTAGCCTTACCTGGGTTGGAAAGGACCATAACAGGCCTGCTGAGAGTCTTGCCTGGTTCTTCCACCACCAGAGACTCCTCTTTACTTTGGTGGGGATCTTCACCAGTGAATCTAGTGAATTCTGCTGGCGATCCCAGATTAACAGAAACTTTTGCAGTGGCCTGAAATGGAGCTTTGCCCATTGTACTGCCGGTATGGAAGAGGTCAGGGTTCCTAATGCTGACATGACCCTCCTGATGGACAGAAGCTGACTGGTTTGTAAGAGTGACACAACCTTTAACAGCTTTTCCCATTTTTCTTCTGGGAGAAAAATCTTTTGCTCCACAGAGTTGATACGGAAACCCAGGAATAACACCTCCTGAGAGGGAATCAGATTGGACTTTTGGAGGTTTAGTATCCATCCGATGGATTCTAGGTGAGCACGTGCTCTGTCCAAGTTTCTCTGAAGTCCATCTCTTGTTTGGGCAAACAGTAGCAGGTCGTCTAGATAAGGAATCACTGAAATTCCCTCTAGACGCAAGGGTGCTAGAGCTTCGGCCATTACCTTCGTGAACACCCTTGGAGAAGATGACAGGCCGAATGGAAGAGCTCTGAATTGCAGGTGTACCACCTTCTTCCCTTCTCTCAGTGCTAACCTCAGATATCTCTGAGATCTGGCAGCAATAGGAATGTGGAGGTATGCGTCCTGCAAATCTATTGACGCCATGAAGCATCCTTGACTCAGGAGGCTTCTTACTGAGAAAATGGAATCCATCCGAAATCTTTTGTATTCTACTGACAAATTCAGCATTTTTAGATTTAGGATGAGGCGGTACTTTCCTGAAGGTTTCTGTACAAGGAAAACGTGAGAATAGAACCCCTGGAAGAACTCCCTTGTTGGAACCGGAACAATGACTCTCTGGGATATCAGTTCCTGAATTAGGGACTTCATGGCGAGTGCCTTGACCGGATCCCTCGGGACGTTTGTCACTAGGAATCTCTTTGGGGGTTCTTCCGTGAATTCCACCACATATCCTTGGGAGAGCATGTTTACAATATACTGATTTGTAGTGATGTCTCTCCACTGGGGAATGAACTCCTGGAGTCTTCCCCCTACTTGGGGTGGATTGTCACTGCGGCTTTCCGGGGGTCGCAGGAGGATGGAAGAGAACTCCACTCCTACCTTTTGGTTTCTGGGAAGACCACTGCTTCCTTTTGGTTTGCGTTTTTCCTTCCTGTTGTCCTTTTTGGGGGACGAAAAAAACGCTTACGGGTCTGTACCTGTTGTTTTTTGACCGGAAACGCCTTCTTTTTGTCAGCCGTACGGTCAAGAATGGACTCCAGCTCCGAACCAAATAGCAAATCCCCTGCAAAGGGAATGCTACACAGTCTATTTTTAGATGCAGCATCTCCTGGCCAAGTTTTAAGCCACAATGCTCTCCTAGCAGAATTGGTCAAAGCCGCTGACCTGGCTGACATACGAATGGATTCTGCTGAAGCATCCGCAATATATGATACTGCTGCAGAAAGCGTTGTAAATGAGTCCAGAATCTCCTGTTTTGGAGAATCCGCCGTAACATGGGCCTTCATCTGGTTAATCCAGTGTTCTAAATTCCTAGCGACACAGGTTGCCATTGCTGGTTTTAGATTGTTCATCACAGACTGCCAAGCCCTTTTAAGAAGCAAATCCATTCTTTTGTCCATGGGCTCCTTTAACATGCCCATGTCCTCAAAGGCAAGGTCAGTTGATTTTGAGACCTGTGAAAAAGCAGAGTCCAGTTTGGGAACCTTGTTCCAGATGGAATCCGGGTTGTCCTCAAATGGAAATCTTCTCTTATGAGACCGGGAAAAAAAAAAATGGCTTTTTCTCAGGTTCCAACCACTCTTTTTTAATCATGTCCGAGATTATTGAATGGACTGGAAAAACACGGCTTTTTGGATCACCCAAACCTGCATACATGCGGTCATGTAGGGAGAGCTCCTTCTTTTCCTCTTCAATCCCCAAAGTCGCATGGATTACTTTTAAAAGTCCTGCGACTTCTTCAAGCGACATTTTGTACTTAGAAGCGCTCTCTGCTTCATTTTCTTCCTCCTCAGAGTCTGTTCCATCTGGAGCAAGGGAAGCAGATTCTTGGGAAGCGTCTATCGGACCTCCCAATAATATTTGAGAGCCGTCTTGGGGTTCTGAAGAAGGCTGCGGAGCCCTAGGTTCCCTTGAAGGGCCTGGTTCTTCTCTTAGGTTTGACCTAAAAGCTTGAAAGGTGGCACGAAGTTCATCCTTAATTGTAGATACTAGATCGCCACAAAAGGATGGAGACTCTTCCCTGACTACATTTGCAGTGCAATCTGCACAAAGCGACTTGGTCCAAGCCTCGCTTAACTTTTCCTTGCAGACAGGGCACCTTCTCTTCACTGGTTGAGCAGAACTTTTGGCCTGCACAAACAGAAAAGAAAAAAACCAGGGACCACGCTAAGAAAAAACTGTTACACAGTACAAATCAATACACCCAGGTGCACATAGGAAAAAACACTTTCACTTCCTTGTGCCCCGCAAGCCATGCACCACCACCATCAACTTTTACAAAAAGACCCCTAGATATTATGCAGACATGCTAAATCACCAGCCACTGCACCACCAGGGAGATGGGGGGTGGGGGAGATGGAGGGGGGAGAAGGGTGAATACCCCCCCCCCTCTACAGGAGAAAGCGGCCCAGTGTAAAATAGGACACAGTCCCTTATCTTAGCCTTGCTGGTGCCTTGGCTTGCCCCCTTATCCGCTGCATCGCTATCCATAGCTGTCTGCGGATGCGTGGTGAAGAGAAAACGCCGGTTCCAGATTCAAAAACGCCGCCGCGCTGACCTGGAACCGGAACTTTAAGGCACCAGGTGACCCTGCCCTCTCCCTCTGCGCTTTGCGGCCGGAAATGACGCGCGCGCCGACCCGGAAGTGCTGCCTCTTCCCATACAGGACGTGGCCGAGGCTCTCCTCGGCCACCAGAACAATGGCGGCCGCCGCAGAGCTCCACGCCGCTTTCGCCAGCGGTCGGTGAGAGTACAGCAACCACCGCTCTGAAGAAAAAGGAGGCAGCCCTCCCGGGCTGTACAGGCTCTCCCCGAGCACGGAAGAGGGAGAGGGAGCCCACGGGACCGTCCATGCTAGGAGGTAAGTGGGAGGATCAATCTCCTAAAAAAACAAAAAAAAAAAAAACTGATTTGAGAACCTTGTCTCCCAGGAAAGCCCTGAGAGATCGTGGCTCTCCCAGAGGTGTTCCTCCAGCTGGAGGAAACACAAAAAACTGAGGGAAGCAACGTGGAGGCCTCCAATTAAAGAATTAATTGATGAGGTGTTTCCTGTAGGAGGAGGAGCCATGATCTCGGGTGCTGTCCTGAAAGACGTTTTGGAAATTATATTGTGTACGGTTGTTTGATCATTTTAAAGACCTAAAAATCAGCCAAGTCCAAATCAAATGCATACAAAGTCTTAAAAGTTCTTTAGGCTTTAAAAAAGCAGCCAGAGTACCTCTCTCCAATCAGCAGACAGCATGAAAAGTGCTCCGATTCAGCAAGGTGCATATCAGACCTCTGCAGAGAGGCCACTGCTTCCACACGTTATCCACAGCATGTTGGCAGGGGACCTAGTGTGCTATGCAACATGGCAGAACCCTACACCATGTAAAAAAAAACATTAGGGCCTTACATGGCGATAAAAAGTTAACTAGCGCACCATAAAATGCCGCAGAGACTCTGTATAGGGATGGCCTTTGAAAGCCTGTTTGTACCGTAAGCAACTATAGGAAGTACTGTCAGTATGGAACACACAGCACTAAACTGCAGCATGAAAAAAAAAAGAGAACACACACACACACACACACACACACACACACACTTTCTGCATTTGCAAAAAAAAGGCTCTCAAAAAAAAAAATTCAAAACTAAAGCAACCACCATGTCAAAGAACTAACTTGAGCTGCATTACATTCCGTTTTGTTCTTGGGATTCGGTCGTCTGTACTGGCACTGCTGTACAGAGCAGCATGTAAGCCAACTTGTAGAACTATTCTCTCCAGGCTACAAACACTTCTGTGTAGGTGCTGCCCCCCACCTTCTAGCCCACTCACAAATTTAACTCTCTCCTGGGTGCCTGAAACTTCCATGGTAGGTGTCAGGATAGAGCGCGGAGGGAGATCAGCAACATCCATATGAACCCAGAAGTGCTCAGCTCTGAGCACTTCCACATTCAGGCCGTCAAACCCTGGCCGCTCTGAATCCACATATTATTTGGCACTCATTTACTTGATGTAACATCATCATTTATTTCATCTCTCCCTCTCCTGGGTGGCTGAAAATTTCATGGTAGGTGTAAGGATAGCGAGCGGTGGGAGATCAGCAACATCCATATGACCCCAGAAGTGTTTCGCTCTGAGCAATTCATGTTCAGAGCCATCAAACCTTGGCTGCTGGTGTTTTTTTTTTTTTGTTTATTTGGGGGGGGGGGGGGGCGGCAAACAATTCACCCGCTGCCACGCCCCGGGCCGCTCTGTCAGTCAGGGCCCCACACTTACCCCATCTAGCGGGCAGCTCTCCGGGCGGCAGCGGCTTCTCTCCGGGCTGCTGCTTTCTCAGTTTCCCTGCCTCTTCTCCCTCCAGCCAACATGATTGGATCCCCTTTCAGCCAATCAGGAGACGGATCTCATGACCCCCTTCCTGATTGGCCAGGGAGGAGAATCAGTGTTACAATAGCGAATATTAGTTTGCTATTGTCACAAAACTGGGTGGGCTTCGGGTGCAGTGCTCTGCGCCCGAGCCCACCCTTTTTTGAAGCCTATTCGAGCCTCTGGCTCCAATCACGCTTCAAAAAACAAACACTGGATTGGAAATTATGCGTCCGGCACCCTGCATATGGATCAGGGGGCCAGACGCATGGATGGATCAGGGGGCCAGACGCATGGATGGTGGGGCGCCCCTAATGGACTGGCAGTCACTGCTTGACATATTTGGCATCTAATTACTTGACGTACCTTGTCTATTTTCTTGTTTATTTCCTTGTCTCCTGGGTGCCTGAAACATCCATGGTAGGTGTCAGGATGGAGAGAGGCGGAATATCAGCAACATCCGGATGAACACAGAAGTGGTTAGCTCTGAGCACTTCCATGTTCAGAGCTGTCAAACCTTGGCTGCTCTGGCTTGACAACTTTGGTATCCAATTACTTGATGCAACCTCATCATTTGCCAATTTGCTAAACAGTAGCAGAAACCTCAAGCGATCCAAAAAAATTGCAACTGCCACCATTCTATTCTTACAAGGTCTCGTCTTCCAGGGGGGGGTTTTACATAATCTTCAGGCCTAAAATGTGAATTTTAAAAACACATGTGCAAAAAATATGACAATGGATCGGACAGAAAGATGGTTACAAGAGCACCTTTTTTTTGGACGGACGGACGGACACCAATGTTGCTTCATCCTGCGTTACCTGCGGGCCTCTCAGAGCCATCCAGCCAACAATCAATATTATTCCGATATGATCTCTGGGACTAAGAAGTTTAAACACGCCGGGGAGAATGCGCAGGGTGCGCTTTAAGGATGAAAACAAATAAGCGCAGAGCGTTACAGGCAATCATATTTATTATAAACGATGTTTTTCTCTAACAAAGAGGTTACTTGCGGTCGCACATCGTCTACCCCGTCATCTCTTCCTATACCAGATCTGCATAAATAAGCCACAAAACCGCACTTCCAGGAAACCAGCATAACTGTTCATTCACCAACGTCACATGTATCCACAATAACACTCAACATGACAAACCGAGCGATGTTTACGAGTGCGGATTAGAAGAGAAACCCGAGGGTTTGCAATAAGTAATATCCGTGTATGCGCTGTAGCCATCACCCGAAAGAAATCTGATCCGACTTTCACATCCCCCCCCCCTCTCGCTGTCCCACATTTTGGTTTGCATATTTAATATCAAGACTTCTAAATGTCTACTCCAGCAGTCACCAGGATATAAAAAGAAGGAGAAAAAAAAAAAAAAAAAAAAAAAAAAAGTTAAAAGATTTCCTGCCTAGCATGGACCTTAATTAAAGTACAAGACCTGCTTTTAATTTTATATCCATCTTTTTTTTTTTTACGTTTTACTCTTTGTTTTTCTCATCATAGGACAAAGACATAAAAATGATAGCAGATATGTAAATAAGTGACATATTATAAAGATATACAAATAATGGATAAATTACTCATTAATATGACCGAATATGAGCACTATCCCTATTAATTGTAGGGACAAGTCCGGGAAAAAGAAGAGAAAGAAAAGGAGGGAGAGGGGGGTGGAATAGGAAAAGGGTAGCCAAGATTTCGCCTATACAGGTTTAGCTTGGTGGTTATGCAAAGAGCTGCGAGGCGGCAGAGACGGCAGAGCTGCGAGGCGGCAGAGACGGCAGAGCTGCGAGGCGGCAGAGACGGCAGAGCTGCGAGGCGGCAGAGACGGCAGAGCTGCGAGGCGGCAGAGACGGCAGAGCTGCGAGGCGGCAGAGACGGCAGAGCTGCGAGGCGGCAGAGACGGCAGAGCTGCGAGGCGGCAGAGACGGCAGAGCTGCGAGGCGGCAGAGCTGCGAGGCGGCAGAGACGGCAGAGCTGCGAGGCGGCAGAGACGGCAGAGCTGCGAGGCGGCAGAGATGCGAGGCATTTATAAAACATTTTTTTTTTTTAATGCAGGCAGTACAAGTACCCGACTTTGAATTGGAATCAGCCCCTTGCATTCCCTGTATAGCTGTGCTCAGACTGGGAAACGAAGAAGCAGCAAAAGAGGCCAATCAGATGTGGAGCAGTGCTCATGTCATAAAGTACATGCTGAAGAGAGAAGAAAGCAAAGTGACAGACAGAGGAGCTCATCAGTCTGCTGCTTCTCCTTTCACTGTCCAGTCACAGGGTGGGTACATAGAGGAGATCTGTAAGTGAAAAACTAAACCCAAGCAGAGACAAATCTAAATCTCCTGCCCGGCCAGACAGGACTGTACTGCGAATTGGAGCTTAGTAAATCTCAGAACTGGATGGACAGAGTAAATCTTGTGGCAAGAAAATCAGCTCCCTAAAGCTACATTCACACCTGCGCGTTCCTTAAACGTGCGATCAAAACACAGAGGTGTGCATGTTGCTGCATGTGTCGGACATGTGCTGCAATCGCAAACCGTGCCATTAACTAGTAATGGCACCCCAAGCACGGGTAGCAAGCATGCTTTTGTCGCACGCCAATAAATTGTACTTAAAAAATGCCAGACATCCCAAAAAAGGTTCTGGGAGCTAATTTGGGGCATTTTTTTGCGAGCTGTAGAGGTGACATGTGTTAAACATGTAAAAAAAAAAAAAAAAAAAAAAAAAAACACAAAACGCACCAAAAAAATAAATAAAACAAATAATTAAAAAAAGACACTACGTTCAGGTGTGAATGCATCTTTCATCTGTGTATTAAGGGGTCAACGTTTAAGTAGGTAAGGAGTAATTTTACATTGCTGAAGTGTTTAATTCAGTCTAGCCCACCTAATTGTAGGCTGACCAACTACATTTTTTTTTTTTTTTAAATCGCAAAGTGAGTTGGCATAAAAGGCACAGCAGAGAACATAAGAGTCATCCAGTATAAGATGAAGTGCCCTTCAGTGTTTTAGAAGCCCTCAGGGAGCCCGGTGCGCATGCAGAGAGCTGGAAAATAATAGTTACAGAATACATAGTCGGGAGCCAATGCCTATTAGCGGGGAATGAGTCAAGCACTCTCAGCGCTCTCAGAATGTTAGTCTTGAAAGGTTTATGCCCAAAATACAGAGAGTTTATTTAATACAGGTATTTATATAGCGCCGAGAATTTTACATACTGTACACAGTCACATCAGTCCCTGCACTCAAGAAGCTTACAATCTACAGCTGGCCACTCACTAATCAAAATTCTGCTAGTTCCCCGGGGACCGGACACATTTCAATCAGTGCGTGGCTGGTACCCGTTTGATCCTTGGGGCTCATGCACACTGCAGTTTAAAGAAGCGTCTCCTACAGGCTTTTGATCTCATATTTTTTCTGCATGGAAATTCCCCAAAATGTAGAGACACACAGAGACACACAGCATTTTTGAGGGGAGCAGAAAAGACGAATAAGTTCGAAAAAGGAGCATGAAAAAGCTCAAAGAAGCTCGAAAACAAAACAATAAATAAAATAAAAATAGAAAAAAAAAATTTAATAAAAAAAAAAAAAAAAAAAAAAAAAAAAAAAAGCTGAGGGTATAGCTGCACAATTAGGCCTCATGCCCACAGATGTTTTTACAGCCACTTTTATGAGTGTTTTTTTGCAGCTTAAAAACGCCTCTCCATGTTAGCCTATGGCCTCATGCCCACTGACGTTTTTTGAGCTGTAAATGGCCTAGGCGTTTTTAAGCTGCAAAAAACAAACAAAAAAACAACACAACAGGACCAGTGTGTTCTGAAGCTCCAGCATTAGAGCTGTAAAGACGTCAGACGTCAGCAAAGGGTGTAAAAAACGCGATGCAATGAGGCTTAACACTGTGTTAAGCCTCGTCCGGCGTTTCTTTCTCTATTCCAAATCAATAGTTCCCTATGGGAGCCCATTGATTTGAGTAGAGGTTGCACCAGAAGTCGGATCAAGATGATCCGACTTGCGGGGCGACTCGTGTGTGGAGAATCTTGAAGGGGAACCCCGCGAAAAAAATTTTTTGCGTGAGGTTCCCCCTCAGGACGATACCAGACCCTTCAGTCAGGAAGGGGGGGGGCGAGCGAGCGCCCCCTGAACCATACCAGGCCGCATGCCCTGAACATGGTGGGTGCTTTGGGGCAGGGGGGCACCCTGCGGCCCCCCCACCCCAAAGCACCTTGTCCCCATGTTGATAGGAAGAGGCCCCTGTCCCTAACAACCCTGGCCGTTGGTAGTAGGGGTCTGCGGGTGGTGGCTTATCGCAATCTGGGGGCCCCTTTTAATAAGGGGCCCCCCAGATCTCGGCCCCTCACCCTATGTGAATGAGTACCCCTACCCATTCACCTGGGGGAAAGTGTAAAAAAAAAAAAAAAAAAAAAACACACACCACAACAACAACAACAACAACAACAACACACACACACACACACACACACACACACACACACACACACACACACACAAAAGACAGCTTTTTAAAGTAATTTATTAGGCAGCTCCGGAGGTCTTCTACCGGCTTCTCCGCTCTCTCCGGTGCTTTCTGCCGGGCACCTCCGCCATCTTCTACCAGCTCTTTATCGTCGTCTTCTTCCGTCTTCTTTTGAGATGTTGATACGACGAGGTCTGCCGCTGTAATGCTGTGTGCCCGGCGCGCAACCACTTATATAGGCATGGGGCGTGGTCACCGGGTGATGTCACCCGGTGACCCCGCCCCCTTATGACGTCGCAGTGCCATCATGCCCCGGGACTGCAACGTCATAAGGGGGCAGGGTCACATCACCCGGTGACCACGCCCCATGCCTATATAAGTGGGTGCGCGCCGGGCACACAGCATTACAGCGGCAGACCTCGTCGTGTCAACATCTCAAGAAAAGAAGACGATGAAGACCGGGCCCCCGCTAGCAAAAGAGCCGGCAGAAGATAGCAGAGGTGCCCGGCAGAAAAACCGGAGAAGTCGGAAGAAGACCCCCAAAGTCGGAAAAAGACCCCCAAAGTCGCCTAATAAATTAACTTTAAAAAGCTGTCTAGTGTGTTTTTTCTATTGACACTTTTCCCCCAGGTGAATGGGTAGGGGTACGATGTACCCCATACTCATTCACATAGGGTGGGGGCAGGGATCTGTGGGGCCCCTTATTAAAAGGGGCTCCCAGATTCCGATAAGTCCCCGCCCGCAGACCCCGACAACCAACGGCCAGGGTTGTCGGTAAGAGGCCCTTGTCCCCATCAACATGGGGACAAGGTGCTTTGGGGTGGGGGGGCCGAAGGGTGCCCCCCTGCCCCAAAGCACCCACCCCCCCATGTTGAGGGCATGCAGCCTGGTACGGTTCAGGAGGCGGGGGCGCTCTCTCGCCCCCCCTTCCTGACTGGCCGGGCTGCGTGCTCGGATAAGGGTCTGGTATGGATCCTGGCGGGAACCCCACGCCATTTTTTTTGGTGTGGGGGTTCCCCTCAAGATCCATACCAGACCGAAGGGTCTGGTATCGTCCTGAGGGGGAACCTCACGCAAACTTTTAAAATTTTCGCGGGGTTCCCCATCAAGATTCTCCGCACACGAATCGCCCCGCGAGTCGGATCATCTTGATCCAACTTCTGGTGTGACCATAGGGAACCATTGATTTTGAATAGAGAAAGAAAAAACGCGGCTGAAAGCTAGCGCGGGGAAACGTGCATTAAATTCAATGCAAAACGCGGAAAAAAATAGTGTTAAAAACGCCACTTTTTTCCTGGCGTCTGTACTAGCTTTACAGCCCATTTTTTAAAACGTCTGTGGGCATGAGGCCTAAATCGTTAAAAAAACAAAAACCAAAACAGTAAAGTTAGCCCAATTTTGGGGTTTAATGTGAAAGATGGTGTTACGCCGTGAGAGAATCTTCTAAGCAAAAAAAAAAAAAAATTGGGATTCTCATTTTAGCCAGAATCGTGCAGCTTTAGCTGAGGGGAGGGTTTGCGAAAAAAAATAAAATAAGCTTATGCTCAAAAGGAGCACAAAAGGAGTTCAAAGAAGCTCAAATAATTTCAATAAAAACCATGCAAAAGAGCCCCAAAAAGTAAAAGCTTCAATAAAAGCTCATATGCCTATAAAAGCAGCCTTTTTCCTTTTTGACCTGCAGTATCCATGAGCCCTAAGATCGACTCTTGCCGTACAGGAATGTTGCAAGAAAAAAAAAAAAAAAAAGTTTTTAAATCAGCGATCAATGTACTTTGACAGCTGCGGGTCCCACTGCCAGTACACAATGTCCTCGCGGGAGGGATTCCTCTATCCACCTCATTTGTGTGAGATGGAGGAACCTGATTACATTTTTATTTGTTCAGCCCATTGTCTGTAAAAACAAACCAAAAAAAAAAAAAACACACACACCCCAAACCCAACCACCACCATTATCATCAACACCACCACCAATCCAGCTAAAAGGTCCACATCTCACCTGCATACATATACATAACTAGGGACAATACAGGAGCCAATTACCTTCCAGCATATATCTTTGGAGTGTGGGGCAAAAGGTACCAGCAGGAAACCCACACAAGCACAGATAGAACATGTTGAAAATTGCCAGAAAAAAAAAAAAGTTTGTTTTTTTTAACCGAGGGGGGGGGGGGTAATATTCCCTAATTTCCTGTCCAAAGGTCAAAAAACAAGAAGTGAGGGAATCCCAGCTTTGAGACAACCCAAAATTACGGGAAAACAGAACAATTAGAGAGGGTGATTTTCCCTAACGGGGGTACAGACCGCAATAAAAACCTCACAGGGGTTCTAACCCCTCTATTCTGTAAAAAAAAAAAAAAAAAAAAAAAAAAAAAAAGTTTTCCCTTTAGAGCCCTTTCAGACAGGCAGACTGACATTGGATCCACCTGGTTGGGGAATCTGTCCGCTGAGAAAGCAGACGAAATGTCCACTACCCTTATGCAGGGCAGACACAGCCTGCTGTCCTTGTAAACGGGCCACCTGTCCGTTTACATCCGACGGCCATCCGAACCAATCCGCCAGACGGATGGAAAATGTTTCCCCATCCGTCTGTTTTTAGCATATAGGATAGGATCAGATGTCGGCAAGTGTCAAGGGACACCAGCTGCACCACACAGAGGGCAACAGATGGTCCAAAAAAGGTCCGTATTAAAAGAAAAAAAAAAACACTGACAGGCGGACCCGATCGCTCTGTCCATGTGCAAGGTGCTTAAGTTAGTTATACTTAAAACTCCAATGAATCTGTGGATTCTAAAATAGGAAGTCGGTTTCTAACCACTGACCACAAAAAGATTTACCAAAAAAAAAAAAAGTTACAAAGTATCGTGACATAACAGCATGGTTGTCAATAGGACTTCTGCGGCGCTCCTACCCTCAAATAAGACCCACCAGAGCAAAGTTTATAAGCTTAGTGTTTCCCCCAGGTGCTTGTGTTTCCACCACAATCGGAATATACTGCTGAGGTTAACCGGCTTCTAACTGCCTAAAAAAAAAAAAAAAGCATTTAAGTTTTATTCGTATTTTAGTCATCTCAATTGTTTTAGTTTTGGTCGTATTTTAGTTGACTAAAATAGTATTAATTTAGTCGACTAAAATGTTTTAGTCCTTTTAGGCGACGAAATTAACACTGCTACCGCGTAGGCCTGATAAAATGCAGATCAAAAACGCATGGTGCATCTATTCAATGATAAAAAAAAGCCGGCATAGGTGTGCCTGTAAGACAAACAGGAAAGGGAGTAACCGCTCAGGTGTAGCTGATAGATGCTTCACAGGGTCCTAGAGCCGTGGGTGCAGGCAGTGCATATCACAATGCAGAGAACAGGAAAAAATGCTTGGACAGCCGCACTCCAAAATGGTTATTTATTAAAACAAAGATGTGAAAAACATATCACAGCATGGAAAGCAGCGAACAGGAGCTGACGCGTTTCGCACTGTGACTCAGTGCTTAATCACAGCTATGATTAAGCACTGAGTCACAGTGCGAAACGCGTCAGCTCCTGTTCGCTGCTTTCCATGCTGTGATATGTTTTTCACATCTTTGTTTTAATAAATAACCATTTTGGAGTGCGGCTGTCCAAGCATTTTTTCCTGTTCTCTGCATAGGTGTGCCTGTGGTTAGGTTAAAGGACGGTGCAAGAGTGAATCACACATCCCTCACCCACAGCGCACAGTACGTGACACAGAAGACAATAGATTATTAAAGTGTTTGAACACACACATATTAGGGAAACAATAGGGTGACAAACACGTTACAATCCTACAAATAGTCTTCATGCACTCCTAACAGAATTTCCTGGTTTATCCCACCAGCCCCTCTTCTTCTTTGTTCCAAACCAGAGGAACCCAAACTTTCCAAACAAAGCGCCAGGTTAGGGCTGGGCGATTTTCCCCCCCAAAAAAAATCTGCTATTTTTTTATAAAAAAAAAACTCGATTTACGATTCGATTTTTTTTTTAATTATATTAAAGTGCATCAACAAAGAAAATTGCAAAGGCAAACCCTTTCTCTAACTGCAAAGTCAGTGTGCAAAGATTGTTAAACATCCAAATTATTAATATTGTATTTGGATTTAGCTAATAAAACAAAAAATCTTGAGGTTACTGTTAGTTGAATTGAACTGTGCCCGTGCCTCACTGTGCCCGTGCTTCAATCACTGTGCCCGTACCTGATGCAGATTTTCATGGGATACGGATTTTACTGCTACACCGGCGGCCATTCCAGTATTCAAAAGCCACGCCTCCTCCTCGTCTGTGATAGGCGGAACACTCAATTTCCCAGCATTCAGTGTTCCGCCTATCATGGACATCCTCTCATTCTCATAACACCGATGAGGATGAGAGGATGTCCGTGATAGGCTGAACACTGCCTGCTGTGAAATTGAATGTTTCGCCTATCACAGACGAGGACTCGGGAGGCACGCTTTTGAACACTGCAATGGCCGCCGTCTGCATGACACGCTGATCAGGTAGGCAGATGGCGGCTTGCGGTTAGTTAGTGTTGCATTACATCTACTCGTGGCGGCTGCGGCGAGTAGATGTAATTGGGGTAACGCCACCCAGTGCCATTCCGGATACGCCCCCTGCTACGGAAACTTTGAAGAAAAAACAAAAAAAAAAAAAAAAAAAAACGGATTTTCTTCAAATCTGAATAGATTTGAACTCAAAACTCGATTCAAGATTAAAATCGATTTTTTTCCCAGCCCTATGCCAGGTTACTGTCCTTCAGAGTTTTGGGTGGCTGGCTGGACTGTTGAACCTCATCAGAAAGACCACTGCTTCCACACAAAGAGCAAGAGTCCTTCTCTGCAACATGCTGGCAGGGGATAGTCTGATACAGGCTGTGGCTGCTTTCCAAAGAAGACGAACCTTAGGGGCCTATTCACTCCAGATTGGTCCACTGTGGTGGTGCATTAAAAAAGGAGTTGTAAAAGGCAGAAGGTGTTTTTTCTTAATGCATTGTATATGCATTAAGATAAAAAATCCTTGTGTGTGTAGCAGCCCCCCAAATTAGTTACCTGAGCCCCTTCTCTTTCAAGCGATGTCCATGAATGTCTAAGCCGTCCAGGACACTCCTCCTGATTGGCTGAGACACAGCAGCGGCGCCATTGGATCCCGCGGCTGTCAAAGTCAGTCAGCCAGCGGAGAGAGGGGACGGGGCCCGTGTCTGAATGGATACATGGAGCTCTGACTCGGGTGCCCCCATTAGAAAGCTGCTGGCTGAGGGGACACTCGATAGGAGGGAGGGGCCAGAAACAGCAAAGAGGGACCCGAGAAGCGAAGGATCTGGGCTGCTCTGTGCAAAATCAACTGCAGGGGAGGCGAGAGAGAGAGAGAGAGAGAGATATATCTATCGATCCTTCTATATCTCCATCTATATCTCAAACACCACGAGACTTTACAAGCACTTTAAAATTTATTCATGTTAACATGTGTTAGGGCAGCCAATCCATTTGAATGAGCCACGAGTTTGAAAAAAGAGCAAGCCTAAAACAATCAGCTCAAGAATTATAATAATAAAAAAAAAAAAAATAACCAATGTATTTATTGCTGGCAAAAGACAGTCAACATATTTCGGGGGCCCACATTTCATTTGAATGGGCAGCCCATCATACATTTAGTCCCAATGGATCAAAAATTGTGCATCAGGAGGCTTAGAAATGCCTTCTGACGACGATGCACATTGATGACGAAACATGTTGGGTGGCTTCCAGTGACATCAGCTGGAAGGCATGTTGGAATGCATGTCGGCGTTCCTCGTTTCATTTTTTTTGCCCAGATTTGTTAAGCAAAGGAGGAGAATGAGGACCACCAATCGTCACGTGTATGACACACCAGCACAAAAGCATCATTTGACTTCTGATAACTGCAGAGTGTACACTTAGACACAGAGAAGAGAGCAAGGTCTTTTGCACAAGTGTCATTGGTATCGACTTTTATGGAACACAGAGCACTTGGTTCACGTGGATAATATTGTGAATTTACCAATATAAATATTCATTTGTAATTATGATTTACATGAACGCTGCCCTTAGCCTATAAGAGATTATATCTACTAGGGTTGCACCAATACGGATATCACTGGGGCAGAAAGATGGGCAATACCTTTTGGTATCCATAAGCTAAAAATCTAAATTGGCAAATGTTCCTAGGATCAGGGGTGAGCAGGAAAAATCTCTACAAGTAAACTTGCTCAACTCACCTAGACGCAAGATTACTTGTGCCTTAAACCTTGAAACAAAATTCCTAAACAGCTCAAAGTAATTCCTTTTTGGCTCTAAACCTTGCCAAATAACAAGGATTTCAGAAGTGTGATGGAAGCAGTAGACACATGACCAGCAAAAACTATTTTGAGACTTCCTTAAAATAAGCAATATAAATTGCAGGTCAGGAACTCTTAAATAGCTCCAATGGAGCAGAACCACTTAAAAAGGTGAAGTGGTGTCCAGGGAGAAGGGCTCACTCAGAACAACACAGCTAAGAACACCAAGAGGTGGCTCTCAATACCTTACAGCCAACTGAACTCTAAACCATCCTCAATGAGCAGATCTAACAACTCATTTCAGCATGTGTTAATCAGTGCAAACCCCAATAGATTTCCTCTAGTTGAACACAATCAGGCAGCCTTAAATCCTACCAGTGTGATAGGCAAGGTTAAATTATCCCTATAATCATAAGGCAAGGATCTCCAAACCTTCTAAACAAAAGGGCCAGTTTACTACTGTCCTTCAGACTTTAGGGGGGCCAGACTGTTACGATCGGGAGTAGAAAATGTCCTGGTGTCAGTGGGAGTAAACAATGCATTCTTGGTATCAGTGGGAGGAATAGTGCCCCCCATCATCCGTGGTATCGGTGGGAGGAATAGTGCCCCCCATCATCCGTGGGAGGAATAGTGTCCCCCATCATCCGTGGGATCCGTGGGAGGAATAGTGCCCCCCATCATCCGTGGGAGGAATAGTGCCCCCCATCATCCGTGGGGGGAATAGTGCCCCCCATCATCCGTGGGAGGAATAGTGCCCCCCATCATCCGTGGCATCCGTGGGAGGAATAGTGCCCCCCATCATCCGTGGCATCCGTGGGAGGAATAGTGCCCCCCATCATCCGTGGGAGGAATAGTGCCCCCCATCATCCGTGGCATCCATGGGAGGAATAGTGCCCCCCATCATCCGTGGGAGGAATAGTGCCCCCCATCATCCGTGGCATCCGTGGGAGGAATAGTGCCCATCATCCGTGGGAGGAATAGTGCCCCCCATCCGTGGCATCGGTGGGAGGAATAGTGCCCCCCATCCGTGGCATCGGTGGGAGGAATAGTGCCCCCCATCCGTGGGAGGAATAGTGCCTCCCATCCGTGGCATCAGTGGGAGGAATAGTGCCCCACCATTGGTGTCAAGAAAAATAAAAATAAAATAGTGCCTCTATCAAAAATAGATAGCTGTGCTAAAATTATCCTTGACTCCTTCAAGTGGTTGTAAAGGCAAAAGGTTGCATTCTCCACATTAAGATAAAGAACCTTCTATGTTCAGCTCCCCAGCCCCTCGTAAATATTAACTTGAGCCCGATCTCGATCCAGCAATGTGGGCTTTGAGATGCAAGAGACTTGAGCTATAGACAAGTGTAGGTCACTACCCTGGTCCCACAGATGTGTATTCCTTAAAGCTGTTCTACAATACTGTAGCAGTGTAGCTGATGACTTTTAATAGGAATCCAGGGCCGCCCCCACCTGGGCTACTTCTTCACTAGTCTTTGGATAACCGGTGTCAGCATCTTTAATGGGAATCCGGCTGTGACAGCTTGTGGCTTCACAACTGGCTCCCTACTGCACAAGTGGGAGCCGCGCTTTCTAAAATGGCCCCACAGCCTTTGATGTGTCCCAAAAAGTTGTGGGTAAAGAGGGAGGCCATACTTCCACTCAGATTGCCTAGGTTATCAGAACGGAGGTACCCTCTTCACCGTTAAAATATGATATGCCAAAATTTGTAAGGGGGGGGGGGGGTTGGACTTAAAGAAGCCAAACTTTCCCTTTTCTGCTTTAAACTGTATTCAAGACCATTTACAACTTGGCCATTTACGACAGGACCTCATCAGAAGTCTTTTGAAGACTCTGGCTAGTTGAGATTTATGATATCTCTGTATTCCTTCTACCTTGGATAGTCATCAAATGAGTCACCTTTCATGAGTGCCCAGCATAGACAAGACCGATTCTCTATGGACTTTTAAATTCCTCCCCCCTAAATAGTACCACTTCCCCATTCTCTTTACACAGTTTAGGGTTTGTCAGACCTCACTATTGTCAACCCCCCTACATCTTCCAAGTTATGAAGGAGAGTTGAGATGTTTGTTGCACTTTCTGTCTTAAGGTAACAACACTGTATATAGTACAGCGAGTAAGGGTAGGACAGAAGTGCTTTACAAGGAACAGCAAGACACACTATATTTTCAAAATTATTGGAACGCCTGCCTTCACACGTAAATGAACATTAATGGCATCCCAGTCTTAGTCTGTAGGGTTCAATATTGAGTTGGCCCACCCTTTGCAGCTATAACAGCTTCAACTCTTCTGGGAAGGCTGTCCACAAGGTTTAGGAGTGTGTCTATGGGAATGTTTGACCATTCTTCCAGAAGCGCATTTGTGAGGTCAGGCACTGATGTTGGACGAGAAGGCCTGGCTCGCAGGCTCCGCTCCAATTCATCCCAAAGGTGTTCTATCGGGTTGAGGTCAGGACTCTGTGCAGGCCAGTCAAGTTCCTCCACCCCAAACTCGCTCATCCATGTCTTTATGAACCTTGCTTTGTGCACTGGTCCAAATCATTTGGTGGAGGGGGGGGGGGGGGATTATGGTGTGGGGTTGGGCTTGGCCTCTTAGCTCCAGTGAAGGGAACTCCTAAGGCGTCAGCATACCAAGACATTTTGGTCAATTTCATGCTCCCAACCTTGTGGGAACAGTTTGGGGATGGCCCCTTCCTGTTCCAACATGACTGCGCACCAGTGCACAAAGCAAGGTCCATGGATGAGCGAGTTTGGGGTGGGAGAACTTGACTAGCCTGCACAGAGCCCTTCAGGGGTTGGGCTTGGCCCCCAAGTTCCAGTGAAGGGAATTCTTAAGGCGTCAGTATACAGTCCTGACCTTAACCCAATAGAACATCTTTGCGCTTTTGGAAGAATGCTCAAACATCCTTATAGACACACTCCTAAACCTTGTGGACAGCCTTCCCAGAAGAGTTGAAGCTGTTATAGCTGCAAAGGGTGGGCCATCTCAATATTGAACCCTACAGACTAAGATGCCATTAAAGTTCACGTTTGTGTAAAGGCAGGCGTCCCAATACTTTTGACAATATAGTGCATATTACAATGCATTTCTTCATGCCTTTAGATCTTTCTTTGGTCAAGCCTGTGCATCAGCTGCTCAGATTATTAAAGTAATTGGACCATCAGGACAACCAGGAGATCCTTGAGGCTGGGTTCACACTATACGACACGACTTTCATCCTACTTTGCTCTGCGACATCTGTCCTACATTGGTCTGACATCCATCTGACTTTCATGAACAGGATACTACTTTGATCCTACTTCAATGATAGTCAATGGGCTGAAGTAGGATCAAAGTCGGACAGAAGTAGTACAGGGAGCATTTTTAATGTCGGACCGACTTGTGTCGGACCAGTTAAGACGGCTCTCATAGGGATTCATTGATTTTCACACGTCATGCGACATGAGCTCCTAATGTTGGAGCGTTTGTCGCCCCAGTGTGAACCAGGCCTCAAAAAGGAAAGGTCAGCAATGGCAGCTTACATACTTCCCTGGTCTTCTTCAATTTCCTCTTTGGATCTATTCTGATCCCCTAAAGCAAGAAGCTGCATAACACAGGAAAGGTCAGAGGCCAGAAAAGTCAGACAGCTGTGGGAACAAGCTTTACCATTGTATCCTGTGGAATTTTTCACATAGCAATGCTGTGCTTGTAAACATTTACCTTGTACGGCATGCGTCCGCTCAATCAGCATTCTGTAGGGGTTAATCGCATACCTGCACGTCTATAGCTATACCTCACCTACAATACAAAGACATTCAAGGAAAAAAAGATTCCAAGCATATAAAAACACCCAATAGGACACGTTCACACCTCAACCTACATAAAAACCAATAGTAAAAAATAGGTGCATAAAGTGTTGCTTTTTCTACCTTTAACTGCATGTGTTTTGGCTTTACAGGACAAATCAAAGTACAGTAAAACCTTGGATTTCAAGCATAATTTGTTCCGGCAGCATGCTTGTAATCCAAAAGCACTTGTATATCAAAGCAAATTTCCCCATAATGGAAACTCAAATGATTCGTTCCACAACCATGTATTCATAGTTCCTTCAGATTATAGTCTTTATATGTGTGTGCGCGTTGTTGTGGAGATTTTTATGGAGATGTATTTAATATGTATTGTCATAGTGTCACCCAGTGTTAGTACTTCCGCAACCCGCTCTAAAAGAGCTGGATTGGGGTAGTCTGAGGCTGGTTGAATCCCGTCTCATAGGGGAAAACGTCTTGAGGTTGGAGTGTGATGTTTGCAGGGTGCGGATATGTCCACCAACGGGGGCCCTCTGTGCATTAGCATGGACGATCGTTAAGGAGGGGATATACTCGCTCTGCAATGACATCATTGGTTATAGGCGGATGCGCGCTCTTGTCTCTGCTGTGTCTGATCAACATTGGTTGGAATTCGTAGCGTGCGTCTGCAGATAGCCTCCCTCCCCCATTCAATAATAGTATAATCTTAATATGCGTTATTCTATGGAATAGCGCAGAATAAGAATTCCTATCAACGGTAACTTTAGCCATCCTACGTTATTGTATTCATGTATGACATCTCCTGTTGGAAGGAATGTCCAGGTATTGCCATTTTCCTGTGAGAAAGGGACATCCTGTGAGGTCCCCGCCCATGGGGAGGGGATTGGTTGCTGCAGCCAATCACCTCCTGTGTGAGATCTTTTGAGTTTAATAAAAGCCTATGATTAGGCGTCGGCTAGTCAGTCTATGCTGGAATGGCCTGATGAGAAGATAAGCTTTTGTGGTGCTGCCTTTCTTGGATGAATGGGAATGAACGGTGAGTGGATCTTTAGCAAACTTAAGCTAAAGATAGCATTATTGCAAAAAGATGAAATCTGATGTGTGCTTAGATAGCACAGGAATTATAGGCTGTGTGCTCTGCAAACAGCCTAGGAATTCCACAACAGCGTGCACACGCCTCATGGGGTGAGGATGATCATGAGAAAAGTGAGGGATCAGCCCAGAACTACACAGGAGGAGCTTGTGAATGATCTCAGGGCAGTTGGGACCACAGTCACCAAACAAACCATCTGTAACACAATACGCCGCCATGGATTGAAATCCTGCAGCGCCCGCAAGGTCCCCCTCCTCAAGAAGGCACATGTACAGGACAGTCTGAAGTTTGCCAATGAACATCTAAATGATTCAGAGAAGGATTGGGAGAAAGTGCTGTGGTCAGATGAGACCAAAATTGAGCTCTTTGGCATGGACTCGTCTCGCCAAAATGCCGACTATGACCTTAAAGTGGTTGTAAACCCGCCTTTTTTTTTTTTACATAACCACCTGTAAGAGAAAGGCATAATGAGCCAATATGACTAGCATAATAGCTCATTATGCATCACTTACCTTAGATCGGGGCCCCCGAAGCCGTCCTGGTCTCCCTCTTCAGCCGCATCCTTCGCTGCGGCGATAGCCGGAAGTTTAGTTCCGGGTATCGCCACACCAGCCAATCACAGCGCCGCTCCGGCGCTGTGATTGGCCGGAGACGTCACTCTGCGCATGCGTGCGAGAGCCGGCACATTCGGCTACGCTCAGCGATTGCTGGGAAGTAGCCGATTTTGTGAATGGGATTAACCCCATGAATGCGCCGTTGTCTACGGCGCACATGCGCCATAGACAGCGGTGCCTGTAATTTTTAGTAAATATCTCCTAAACCATGTAGGTTTAGGAGATATTTCTTGCACCTACAGGTAAGCCTTAATCTAGGCTTACCTGTAGATGCAAGTTGAAAAAGTGGGTTTACAACCACTTTAAGAACACCATCTATACAGTTAAGCACAGAGGTGGAAACATTATGCTTTGGGGCAGTTTCTCTGCTAAAGGTAAGGGCCAATTTTGCGGCATTGAGGGGCCAACGGACGGGGCCATGTATTTTAAAATCTTGGATGAGAACCTTCTTCCCTCAGACAGAACACTGAAGATGGGCCTTTCAGCATTATAATGACCCAAAACATACCGCCAAGGCAACAAAGCTCAAGAAGAAGCACATTAAGGTCATGGAGTGGCCTAGCCAATTTCCAAACCTTAATCCTATAGGAAAATTTATGGGAGGGAGCTGAAACTTCGAGTTGCCAAGCGACAGACAAGAAACCTTAAGGATTTAGAGAAGATCTGTAAAGAAGAGTGGAACCAAAATCCCTCCTGAGATGTGCAAATCTGATCACCAACTACAAGAAACGTCTCACCTCTGTGGATTGCCAACAAGGGTTTCTCCACCAAGTTGTGTTTTGCTTGGGCAGCAAATACTTATTTTACTCACTGAACTGCAACTTAATTTATAACATTTGTATATGTTTTTTCTAATAGAAATTACAGACCCTTCATTTCTTTGCAAGTGGGCAAACTTACAAAATCTGCAGAGAATCAAAAAAAATAAAAATAATTCCCCACTGTACTATGGGCCTTCTGCATGAAACATTACTTACCTGCATAGCTCATTGTATTTAATTTCGGCAATGCCAAGATAAATGAGCATCCACGCATGCGTGGGATTGAGGTGAGCTCAGCCAATGAATGTGGCCGATAATCAGCACCCAAAAGTGAGTCACCTTAAGACGTCAGCAGCTAGCTGGCAGGTTGGGGATGCCGCATCACTAGAGCCAAGGTAAGTAAAGCTCCGCTTTAAAAAGGAGAAGTACAGGGAAAGCTTATTTGGCTGTACTTCCTCTGTAGATCACAGGAGTGCAGCTTGTTCTGCACTCCTGTGACTGGTTTTCAGCAGATAGCAGGCTGAAGTCCACTCTCAGCTAACGTCAGAGCTGGTCCAGGCCGGCAAAGGATCGCAACCATATGGTTGAAATCCACCCAGATGCCTGAACCGGCATCCAGCTCAGCAAATCCTGAGAGGCCCCCCCTTCTCCTCAGCCCAGTGCTTCAGTTCTCTTCTCACAGGGCACTAAGAACTGAAACGATCAGTGGTCTTTGATCACTCGGTACTCAGTCTTAGAGCCGACTGGGGACAGATGTTGCATCTACCTTTGAAAGTATTTGATTTCTTTAAAAATAAAAAATAAAAACGACCGCTCTCACACGGGGCCGCACTGTGTTGCTAGGACACGGCGCGCCCCCGGCTCTTTTACCATGTGATCGGCTGTGTCCAATCACAGCTGGTCACATGTAAACATTGAGATCCCAGTAATCAGCGTTCCTTGCCTCACACTGACAGTGTGTGATGAAGAGAACCAATCAGCGGCATCACCTTGCAGGGGGAAACAAAACATGCAATTAGGGCACTGATTACATCATTGCGCCAACAATTAGTGCCCACCAATGCCAGCAAATCAGTGCCCATTAGTGATACCAGTCAGTGCCCATTAGTGATACCAGTCAGTGCTGGCCAGTGCCGCCTATCCATGCCCACCAGTGCCACCTAACTGTGCCCATCAGTGTGGCATATCAGTGCCACCTCATCAATGCCCATCAGTGCTGCCCCATCAGTGAAGGAGAAAAAAAAAAAAATTACTTAGTCAGTACATTTTGTAACCAAGTAAAAAAATATTTCTTCAAAATTGTTGGTTTTTTTTTGTAAAAAAATAAAAAAACCCAACAGTGATTAACTGCCACCAAAAGAAAGCTCCATTTGTGTGAAGAAAATTATAAAAATGTCATTTGGGTACAGTGTTGCATGACCGCGCAATTGTCAAAGTGGCGGACAGCGCTGAAAGCTGAAAAATGGCCTGGGCAGGAAGGGGGTGTAAGTGCCCTGTAGGCAAGTGGCAAGGAGGCACTGTGATGGGGGGGGGGGGGGGGGGGGGGGGGAGGGGGCATGACTGAGGCTGGACTGTCCATGGAACACTTCATCCCCAGTGGTGGGTTCAGCCAAGCTCCAAGGTCCTCCCAAACCAGCAGACCAACCTTGATCCAGCAGAGACGGCACACCCCGTTCTTTTACCACTACACAACTTTGTAGGACGTAGTCGGGATGTGACCGTCCACTCCAACTAATACGGTTATTCAGCAGCGCCGTACCGCAGTGTGCGGCCGATATTTGCTACATGAAAAATTAAAATATTGGGTCTTTAAATGCTGCCGCTTGATATTCACACAAAATATTCCCCAGTAAAAACAGGCGGCCAATTATTGGAGATATAATAAGATCAAGAAGACGAGCTGCGTGTGAAGTCCCAGCGCACAGAACACGGATCTCAGGGGCGACGTGCGCGGATCGACTCGCTGCAAATGATTAATGATGCGATTGCTCCTCGTCCATTTATATCTCATTGTTCTCTGCCAGTGCAATCTCAAAGCCAAGAACCTGGATTATATTTAATCGGACGTCTTAACATTGAGAATCCCAGAGACCCGGACAGCCTCTGAATCTAAACATAACCTACCCGCCAGGAGATGGAGATCAGTGTCCATTAATCAGTCTGTGACCTCTGTGTGTGTGTGTGTCACCATCCTGGCACGGCTCTCCTGGTCCCGACTTCACCAGCCCTGTGCCGGGAATTCACTTTTATCATTCTCACAATCTGTCACCCACTGTGATCCCGGTTCTGTATCACTTCCCCAGAGTACTGCCACTTACCCACTGCCAGGGTCAGCCTCTCTGCTAAAGCTGAACTCCCGGCAGATATAATTCAGAAGTTAATCATTTTAACACATTAAAGCCTGGTTCACATTGGTGCGTTTTGATATGTGGACATTGGCAGCAATGGCACCATCCTAAAAATCGGTGCGAAGCTGCATTTGTGGCGCCGCGTCGATTTAAAAAAAGAAAAAAAAAAAGTAGTTTCTGTATTACTTTTTGCGATTTCCATTGACATCTGTGCAGAAACCCGCACAGAGGTCCTGTGAACTCGCACAGCGTCATGTCATTTCTTAAATACAAAAACGGATTTAACTTCATATCAGTCCCATCAGAGCGCAAACCTGGAGTGTGGGGGGGGGGGGATAGTGAGAGATAGCGGGAGAGAGGGAATAAGCCTAGGCTAATGAACAGACAAGGAAGAGGGCTGCCGCTGTATATATAAAAACAAAAACAAAAAAAAACTGGGCTAACTTTACTGTTTTGTTTTTTGTTTATTTATTCATTAAAGGAATTTTTTTTTTTTTTTTTAAATGCCTTTGAAAGATTGCTTGCGCAAATAGTGTGACATAAAATATTGCAACAATCACCATTTTATTCTCTAGGTTCCTAATTTATATATATATATATATATATATATATGGGGTTTAAGTGGTTAAACTTTCCTCATTTACATACCAAAGTGTATTCCTTTGATGTAAAAGGACAAATTGTTACAATGTTTAGACTTAGTTCCACTGATAAAGAATGTTGTGATACTTGGCAGACTGCCCGGATTTTATTTTTCTTTTTGATTCTCTGCATAGACAGAGCGGGAAATACTTTGTCAAAAATCGCAAGGGGGGGGGGGGGGAATAAAAAAAATCATGATAACAATTGACGATTAATCGTGCAGCTCTACAATCCAAAGTTAAAATCAGTCTGTATATGAAGTAAAGCATGCTGGTTATACTCATGTGGAACCTAAGGGGTTAATCCTCTATTTGTGTAAAAAGGCTGTTTGATCCTGTCTTCTGATCCTCCCCTTCTTCCACTGTCCCCAATCTGCTGACAGAACAGAGCCTATGGAGTCACTTTGCCCGACCACCCCCCCCCCTGGATCCTGTTCCTGAAACCGTTGCCCGACCCCCCCCCCCCTCTGGAATGTTAGCCCTGCCAGACCATCGTCCAACCCACCCCTCTTGAATCTGGCCCCTTGCCAGTCCATTGCCTTACCCCGTTAGGATTTTGCCACTGCCAGACCCCCTCCCAGTGCCCTTCTCCCAGGGTTCTGGGGTCCTGTTTTCAGTGCTTATTGTGTTCTGCTTTTCTTTTCTTAGCATTCAGTGATTCCCTCTTTTCTTTACCACCCCCCCCCAAAGTCGTCCAGCTATCAACCCCCCCCCCCCCCCCCCAGTTCTGTTCTGCCTTTCCCTTTATCAGCGCTCCATTCCTCCTCTCTTTGTCATTTTCATCCCCGTCTCCCCGAGATTTTCCCTCACTCACTGATTCCATTCCGCTCAGCAGTCGGGATGACTGGAAGATGTGTGCAGACCGCGGTGCTGCCGGCAAAACGCAGAACAGCTGAGCGGAAGGTGTGGGACTGAAGACGTTCGGCACCAAAGTAACATGTGGGATGATCGAGTTATACACCTGCCACTCCTGTACCTAATAACTCTTTCCTGTGCTATTCAGCATCTCGCGGAAAGGCGCCCGCTGCGACATTACTCACACAAAGGATCATTTAAATGGAAGACGTAGTCAAACCGATCACAACAACGCAGAAAATCGCTTATTACATTTTCAATACCTTGCTGACAAAGCCGGGTAACCAGCAGTGGAAAAACCAAAGTTCTGACCGCTTTTAAATTTGTAGCTCTATTGAATACTGTACAGAAAAAAAAAAATAAAGAAGGAAGGGGAAGAAAGAAGGTGGTATGACAAACCAATGCCTATTAACCACTTCAGCTCCAGAAGATTTACCCCCCCCCTACATGACCAGGCCATTTTTTTTGTGATACGGCACTGCGTTACTTTAACTGCACGGTGTGCAACACTGTCCTTTTCCCCACAAATGGAGCTTTTTTTTGGTGGCATTTGATCACCTCTGCGGGTTTTATTTTTTGCAACACACACACACACAATCTAAATTTCTTCATGCAATTTAGGGCAATATATATTCTGCTACAGTTTTTTGGTTAAAAAAAAACTAATAATAATACATGTATAGCGATGGTTGCACAAAAGTTTTAGCGACTCCAAACTATGGGATATTTTTATTATTTTTTACTAGTAATGGTGGCGATCAGCGACTTATAGCGGGGCTACAATATTGCAGTGGACACTTGACAATTTTTGGGACCAGTGACACCAATACAGTGACCAGTGCCAAGTGCCATCAGTAGAGATCAAAGGGTTAAATGTGTTCCTAGAAAGTGCTTACTAACTGTGGAGGAGGTCCTTTGACTGGGGGACATGTAAAGATCTATTTTCCTGCTTAGCAGAAAACACAGGATCAGCATGTTGTCCTCACAGAACAGCAGTCTGTCTTGTTTACATAGGGAGAACGCTTGTTCTGCCTCTTTCCTGAACGATCAGGATATCATGTCTGGGCGGTCCTACAACTGGTTAAACACGGCTGCTTTCACACCTATGTGTTTTACCACATTAACAACCTTCACCATACTTTCTTTTGGTGGGCATCCTAACTAAGGAGGGAGGGAGGGAGGGGGGGAGGAGAAGGAAGGGAAGAAGGAAAATTTTCGTTATAAAATATTTTATAATAAGTACATTTTCTTTTTACAGATGGGCGCCCATGGAGGAGGCACCGATGGGCGCCCATGGAGGAGGCACCGATGGGCGCCCATGGAGGAGGCACCGATGGGCGCCATGGAGGAGGCACCGATGGGCGCCCCATGGAGGAGGCACCGATGGGCGCCCATGGAGGAGGCACCGATGGGCGCCCATGGAGGAGGCACCGATGGGCGCCCATGGAGATACTAAAAAATGAAACCAATGCAGCCATCACTTCTTAGACCCGGGAAGCTGCAAGTAATAAACGTTTGCTTTTGGGTTTATTACCTCTTGAAAGCACCACAATAGTGTAAAACTAAGCTCACTGAAATACATTTTTCTTGCTAATGCATTTGTAAAACACATTTTCTGTACACAAGCCCTAAAAGAAAAAGATTAAAAAAGGTTACAGCTCTTGTAAAATGTTTATTTCCATAATAAGTGTCAATCCGAGCTCCGGGACTAATGAGGATATTTGATACCAAAGAGATAACAATTGGATAAATAGTTAGAGAAGAGTGATGTAGAATGTAAATATTTGGAGGCACGCCTCTGCTCTGTAGTAAATCCCGCGGGATACAATAGTAGAACGTCTGGCTACACAGGAAAGGTCAGGAGGCCAGAAACCGTCTCCTCCAACCTCAGAGCGCCTCCCGATCCTCCACCCTGCGGGCAAACAATAAATCGACACACACAATAAGAGCGCCACCAACAGAACAACCTGCATATTAACTTGTTAAAAGTATTTTAGTTCCTCTGCAGTGCTCTATAATTAAAGTGTACCTGTCACCTAGGCATGGCGGAAGCTGCAATTTAGTGGGAGGAACTCATATGCATGAGAAAGCAGGCTGTCGATCCAACAGGCTTTATCAATGCTGCGTTTCTCAGGGCCTCATTAATATTGCCTCGCTCTCAGAAAATGCTTTAGCGCAACTCGATAGTTCGCCGCTGGTTAAAAAAAGTGTTACTAACCCAGGAGCCTGCATTCACTATATCTGGTCTCCCACAGTACATGGAAATGCAATTAGTTTAGTAAATTAAACTGCTAGACACCTTTTTCTCATCAGCAGTATATCGTGTCTGGTTAAAGCTTGTAGGAGGAGTTTTCATTCTACTCTGATTGTCCTATGAGCTGCATGACCCTAACCAGGGCCTTCTTAATGCATGGGATAATCTTTCATACATTGTACTTGCCAATTAATCCCAGTTTTCCTGGGACAGTCACAATTTTGACTAAGCTGACCCGCCCCCCCCCCCCCCGTACTGTGCCCTCCCTGACCCCCCTTCCCCGTACTGTTCCCCCCTGACACCAGTATTGTGGCCTCCTGACCACCCCCCCCCCCCTTCTTCCCTACACTGTGCCCTCCCTCTTGATCCCAGTATAGTGGCCACCTGATTTTCCCTGTACTGTGCCCTCCTGACCC